>PVKB01004927.1:0-118433 GCA_004027205.1 Ctenodactylus gundi | reverse complement strand
TAAAAATGTTACTCAGACCTTAGGGACTCAGGAAGATACTGATTTAAAGATAGAGCAAAAGTTAGATGCTTTGTTTTCAACTGTAAATTATTTGGGAGATCAAATTCAAGGGTTGAAGGTTAGGTCTCATTTACAATGTCATGATCATTTTGAATGGATTTGTGTTACTTCTAAGGCTTATAATGAGAGCACCCATGGGCGGGAAAAAGTTCAGCACCATTTGCAAGGTATCTGGAGTCATGAGAACTTTTCCCTAGACTTACGAGAATTACACAGAGAGATTCTAAATGTAAAGGATTCTACACCATTGAATATTGATGCAGCACAGACTGCTGCTGCTATTCTTATCAGTTGAAAGATACGTTTCCCTCCTGGCCAGATTTTTCCCACATGTTGTATGGATTAATTGTACTGGGAGGAATGTTACTCATTTTATGCTTGATTCTTCCTTGTATTGGTCGCAGTGGAGTGGAAGGTTTCCGAACTCTGGCCGGTAACATTCATGGTCTTAAGCTAAGTGGCAAACCCCCTCCCTGGCTTTGGTGTGTAATTAGGCTGGTAGTCAAAGACGGGTAAGATTTCTCTACAGTTAAAACAACCTAAGACAGGATACATGCCACGCTGCATGTAGTCTGATGACGGGTAAGTCCTGACTGTAAGGGAAACAACCTAAGACAGGCACAGTCTACACCAATAAAGCCTTGCAATTAAAAAATAAAAAGGGGGAGATGCTGGGGCCCTCAGGGCCGGAGAGCGTCAGCATCGTAGACCTCGGCAGGGTTCCTTCCCACAAAGAATTATTTACTACCTGAACTTTAAGCCTAAGCTTGATGCGCTTCCTCACACCTTGGCCTGCTCTCTGTTCTTAGCGAGCATTGATGGGGAAATGTGGAAGCCTGTAAACAACTGGGGTGTAAGAGGAGAAACTAAAAAATAAAGTGTCTTTTGCAGTGTCCCTTGCAAGAGTCCATGTTTTTTATTTTTCAATCCGCACCCTCCCACTCGAGCACCCGGTGACTGACCGAGCAGGCTCGGCCACTGAAGCAAACCCCGAAGGACCGAGCTTCAAAAGGGAAAGCTGGTGACGGTGTGTGCGGGTTAACAGCCACCCTGGGCGCAGCACAGAGGGAGATTCTGGGTTACAAAGCCCAGAAGGGTGGGGTGATATCTAAGAGGGCGCCTGCCAGAAATCCACGGGCGGCCGGCCACCTGGGGGTTCACCAAGGAAGATGACTGGGCCAAGGCGTTTCCGCCCTGGTGGACCGTGCGTGATCCCAATACTACTGCTGTGAGCGCCCGGCGCCTGCCTGCATGGACATCTCGCTGATTGGCTTAACGCCCATGGACACCACGTCAGATCGCCAGCTCTCCCCTCCTTGCCATGTTCTTCCCCTACCCTATATAAGCTATAAATAAAACAAACAAATAAATAGAGTTCCTGCTTCGACAGACTCCGGCCTGGTACTCTTGGCACGAGGGCCCAGCCGCACGCTCCCCTCTCCTCTCCCCCGGCCCTGATGTGGTGCTGAGACCCCCGCACGAAAGCGTCTCCGTGGAACACCGAGGAAGAAAGACGGCCCGGCAAACAACAACACACAAAGGAAGGAAGAGAAAAGGAAGAGGAAAGCACGACGAAGCTCCTCTGGGAAGAGGATGGGGGCGGACAGCACTCATCTACAGAAGACCCGGCCCAGAACGCGAGCTGGGAGCCGGGAGGAGATCACGGAGCGCGGCATGCAACACCTGGAGGAAAGGGAGGACCAAAGGAGAAGGAGGAAAGGGAGGAAGGGAGAAGGCAAAATGCGCGCCAGGTTCTGTGCGGCTGAATGGGACTTAGTGCCTAACCGTGCAGGGAGCGTAGAGGGTGCGCCGGTAGAAGGAACCCAGGACTGCCTGCGGTGAGGCTCCGTCCTACACAGCTGCCCCTCCGCCTGGTGCAGGCGGGCTCCCGGGCGTGTCCTGCGACAGAGCCCAGCGGCTGCTGTTCACCTGCAGTCCCTGGGCTGGGAACCCTGTGAGGGCGCCATCTCTTTAGGCTGCCCATGGTCTGGGGTTGGTCTTTAGGCTGTAGCTGGGTCTTCCCTGCAAATAATGCACATGGCCCCATTTAATGCGGCACCCGTCTTCTGTGCAAATAATGATGGCTGTTGGCCATTCTTCTGCGTGTCTTGTGAGACATGGCTTCTGAGTCCACGCACCCACTGTGTGGAGTTGGCCCCCAGTTGGTAGGAGGTGCCTTGGAACTGAAAACCATCTGTCCTTCCGTTTCTGACTTCTGGATTTAGTTGGAAGGTCTTCTACAGTTACAGAGGAATTTTCTCCTGTGTTCTATTGCTTTTTGGATTTAAAAAAAAAAACATAAAGCAAGACACTTGTACCTTCGAGGCACTGGGGACCCACCTTGTGGGGATGGGTGCTACCGACCCAGCCTGGGTTTCCGAGGGGCCTTCTCAGCCCTGCCCTCTCCCGGGGCACAGCCCACCTGTACTTGCTGGCGGGAAGCACTGCCACACATAACCTGGGGAGGTGTGCGCTGCTGCCCTCAGACGAGGAAACTGAGGTTAGTTCCAACGAACAGAGCAGTCTCGAGGTGAGCAAGTACTCAAGGAAGCCTGATTCAGCAGCAAAGTCTGGCAGCTCAGGCCCGAAAGGCTCCCTCGGCGTTGTCAAGACCGCAGCAGACCGAGGACAGTGGAAGACCCGGTCACCACCTGAGAGGCCAGCAGGAAGGGCGGGCACGGCCTTTACATCCGTGCCCCTCCCAAAGGTGGCAGGTCGGGAGGACTGGCTGCTCAGAATGGACCACTGGCTGCTGGGCCTGGATGTGGCTTCCAGCGGCTGGCATTTGATTAGTCATCTCACGGCTTCACACGCACGCCAGGCCTCCCCAGCGCTCTGCCAGGCTGCCTTCCCTGTGGCTCACAGCCCTGCGTAGGCCTTCCAGAGCGCCCGTTCTCACAGCCATGTCTCCCTCTGTGGCGAGGGTCACAGGTACCAGGCCCTGGGAGGTGCTCCAGGCCAGACTGCATCTCTGCCTGGGCGCTATGCTACTGCCTCAAAATCAGCATGCCACCCCCGGAACCAGCACTCCCCAACCCCAGACCATGGGCAGGAGCCCATCCCCGCCTGTCAGGAACCAGGCCACATGACAGGAGGTGAGCAGAGGCCAGCAGGTGAAGCTTCACCTGTGTTTACAGCCACTCTCCATCACGCACATGACCACCTGAGCTCCGCCTGCTGTCAGGTCAGCAGCAGCCTTAGATTCCCCATCAACGCACAAACCTACTGTGAGCTGCGCGTGCAAAGGATCTAAGAGGCACGCTCCAGCAAAAACCTAACGCCTGATGATCTGAGGCGGAACTGAGCACTGAGCTGAGATGCCAGCACCGCCCCATGCCCGCGCCCGCCTCCCCCCCACCCCCTCAAAATAAAGTACCGTGCATGAAGCTGCTCTTTGTGGCAAAAAGGCCGGGACTGCCGACGTCAGCCACAGACGGCTCCTTTTCTCTTCCCCATTGCATCACTGCCCTTCACATATCACGGTGCTTAATACTTAAAAATGACTTCATAACCTCGCCCAAAATATATACATATGTACCCAATGTGGTGAATGGAAGTCACTGTGGGTAATCCGTGCTAACTATCTAGTGGGCTCACTCGGACGACTTTCCGTGCCCCTCCTTGAACCTGCTTCCGTGTCTACATGGGACAGCTTCCAAAGTCTCCATACTCGAGGGTGGAGGAATAGCTTAGCAGGTCAGCACTTGCCTAAGAAGCCAAGACCCTGGGTTCAACTGCCCAGCACCACATATACTGAGCGTTGTGGAGCACACCTGTAATCCCAGCACTTGGGCAGCAGAGGCAGGAGGACTGCTGTGACTTTGAGGGCAACTTGAGCTACACAGTCAGCTCTGGATGGCCTGGAGTGAGATCTGGCCTCAAAATAAATAAATAAATAAATCGAAGTCTCCATATCCAGGAGTCTCCCCGAGTCTCCACTGTCCACAGTTCCTCCGCAGAGGCTGAAGCACTGCCAGCCCCTGCTAGGTGCTCCCAGGTTTCCAGGGTCCTGCTGTCCTATCTGCCACCCTACATCTTCATGGGTGTCTCTTCATGAGTACGAATCTGCTGCGGCCCAGGTACTCTCCTCAGCAAAACTATCTGTCCTGAATTTTACCCACTTTATGAAAACATGCTTCCCTTTGAATAAATAAGGAAGAAATAGTAGAGAAGAGAGAATGAGAATGAGAAAAATTAAGGCTGTCCTATTCCTGTGTAGGTGGCAAGTGTATAACCAAGATCAGTTCTGGTCCCTCTAGCAGGAAATCAAGGCCTAGCGCTGAGAACCGGCCCTCTCTCCCTGGGTCCCCGCATCTGCCTGAAGGACACACATCGGAAACAGCCACCTGTTAACAGCAGCAGGACAACACCACCTGTGCAGACAGAGCAAATCCCAGTGCAGCAGCCTGTGGGCTCCAAGCCAGAGCAGATGAGAGGGCAGAGGTGGGACCATGCCATGCTTACTGGTGCTGAGTACAATCTCCCAAAGCCCCAGTCCCAACTCTCTGAAGGCGACACTCTCAGCCTATCTCCAAAATCACCAAACACACTCCACAATATGGGTTAGACTGTACTCTAAACAGTCAAGGTCTAAGCCACAGGTGAGGGCCCTTTCTCCTGCTATAGCCATCAGGATATTTATGACGTTATTTGCGGACAATACAAAATGATCAACTTAAAAATCAGTATGATATACTCAGTAAGACATTTAATTAATCCACTCCTAATGTGATGATGGTCAAAATTGTAGCTCTTTGATGAGGCCTTGGCCAGACTAGACCAAATGATTTAATGGGCTGTACATGGCCCACTGTCTGGACGCTCCCTACCCCAGGTTGTCTAAGCAGTTTTCAGGCTGAACCTAAACTGATTTCCTGGGTTTGTGTCTCTCTTTCTATGAAAATGTTACTTCTAAGGGCTTCAATACCTGCGGCAATGGCACACACCTGTAGTTTCCGCTATGGCACCTACAGTGTAGTCTGCGGTGGGAAGATCTCTTGAACCCAGGCATTCAAGCTCAGGCTGGAGGAGAGCAAGAGGCCATCCCAATAAGACACACAGAAAAACCAGAGACAGAGAAACAGAGACAAATTAGAACCAGAATGCACAGAAAACAACCTACTATGATTAGATTTTCCATGGCCGAGTCATGCTGGGAAGCCCACAGATTCCCAAACCCAGTCAGCGGCTTGTGAGGATTCTCAGGACCCTAAGCTGCGCCTACTCCCAGCAACGCCAGACATCTTTCCTGGGACGGATGGTAGGCAGTCCAGGCAAGGTGTACATGAAGAGCAGGACAAGTCCCCCACAGGCCCCCAAGCAAGTGCCAGTCCCCCACTGTCTCCACCAGGGACCCAGTGCTTCCTCTTCGGTGGTATGTGAACCTCCCAACAGTAACAAGTTGACACAGTCTTTCTAGGTCAAACCCCAGGCACTGGCATCTTCCAGTCAAGCTCTGCTTCTCAACACAGAGAAGGAGACTTTTGGGGGACCCTCAGGATTCAAACAATAACACCCAGGAAACATAAATGCAGAGAATCTTTAAAGCCGGATCTTCCTAAACAACAGTTTGATTCTATACAGCTGTGTTGGAAATGCCTTCCTGTAATTCAAAATCCAGAAGCCACAAAAAAGACTGACAAATACAATTCAAACACCCCAAATTTCAGCCTAAACCAATGTGAAAAGACAAACGCAGAACAAAAATAAACCAATAGTTTGGATGACTATCTAGAACTGTGATCACACAGTCTACTTCCCTAACATGGTACTTCTGGAAACCCATGAGAAAAAGAACAGCAATTAACAAATGTAAATGTATCGTACACTTGCATGAAGACGTACAACCTCCTTCATATTTTATAAGGAGAGAAGCGCATTTGGTCTAGACCTTGGCCAGACTAGACCAAATGATTTAATGGGCTGTACAGGGCCCTCTGACAGCCTTCCTCCTGGTCAGGCTCAAAGATCCACAGCCAGCACCAAGCCTGGGGTGGGGAGAGCGTGTGCATTCCGGGGTGGCAGCCCCGGCCCGGCCGGACGACACACAGACTGCAGACTGACATGGTTCAGCTGGGCATTTACTCTCAAGGTACACTTAAAATTAAGTTTAAAGAAAAACACACAATACAACTGTTGTTTATGTCTCAAAGACCATCAAAGTCAGCATTATGCTAAAAACAAAGCAAAATAAAATGTGTTTAATTGTATCTTGTTTATAAAAGCAAAATTAGAGAATAAATCAAATATTCTCAATAAAAGAATGTTGAAGTCAATTATGGCACATAAATTAAATGGGACACTGCGACGGAGAGGGGAAGCAAGAGGGCACTGTATTCCAGTGTTGAAGACCCGCCACACTTCCCAGCACCTAGAAGCACGACACGGGAAAGGGAGTACGTTGCAGTAAGTGGGGGACTGCGACGGCAAATGTATTTTCAAATTTGTCTACATTCTAGAAAGGCACAGGAAAGCCAAAGACCTGAGAAACAAAGGAGAGAGGCGGCCAGAGACTTCTGAGCGCCTGCCTCTTAGTAACTGGTTTCACCGTCGAAGTACCTGACAGCATTATCTAATCAAAAGTAATTCTTTAAAATGGAAGGACAGCTATCTTTCCTCCCGGAGCCCCCTGGCTGCACCCCACCATTCTGACTGTTCCGCCCCTCCCCGTGCTCAGGCCCCTAACCCCAGCAGCACCGGCTTCACATCATCTCTCCTCACGTCCGTTTCATGACAAAGAACATTAGAAAATGGAAATTGTTCTTGACCGCCACCATCGGAAACAGAAACAAGGGAACCCGCAGGGCCACACCTTCACACTGACAGGGCGACCACGGACGCCTCCTCCAGGCGGCACCGCCCCGTCGTCCTGGCCTTTGTCTCGGCCACAGTCCAGAGGCCCACGAAGGCCAAGCGCCAAGACAGAGACCCAGCAAGACAGCAAGAGCCCCGCTGCGCGCTGTCCAAACCAACTGTGAGCTCAGAGACCTGCTCGGAAAGCCCAGCTCCTCTCTCCTCAGCCTGGCCCATGGCATCAACCACATGGGAGACACAAAGGGGAACCAGGCGCAGAACATTTAAGAATACCGCCTTCCCCGACCACACTGACCACAACAGACCCTGGAGCCACTCACAGGCCCTGGTACAAGGGTCCCCGCACAGAATTCAGAGTGAAGGCAAGGTGGCCCACCTCCGTAAGGCCACGTGACTCTAAGTCTGTCTGGGACAGGACCTGTGCGGCACAACTCCCTGTTTACTTTTCCCAAAATTGTTCAGAAGTGACCTTTTTATGGTATAAGGGACTGAACCCAGGACCTCTGCACTGAGCTACATCTCCAGAGTATTTTTTATTTTTAAGATAGGGTCCCATTAAGTTGCTGAGTTGCCCAGGCCAAGCTTGACCTTGTGATCCTCCTACCTCAGCCTCCCACAGTGCTGAAATCACAGGCAAGCCCCAGTGCCCAGCTGAAATGGCTTTACTTAATGACCAACTGCACCAACATGTCAGGCCACGGTTTTGCACAACTCCTTGGCCTGTGTACAAGGCACTTAAGCTATGTCCTCCTCCTCAGCACCTCTTATGGAGCTGCTAGAACCACTTTAATTCCTTTAGTGCTGGAACCCAGGGTTCACCTGTCTGGCCCTTTTATCATGAGATCCCGAGAACAGTCCATGTGCGACCCTTTCGCAACAGAGATTTGTGTGGGGTTTTCGCATCTCTCTTTTGGGAATGAGGACACAGGTATTAGTTTAAAAGATTTAGCTCATACATAAAATGACTGCCTTTTTCATTCATTAAAAGCAAAACCTGGGGCTGAAGGAGTGGCTCAGTGGCTAAAGCACTTGCCTAGCAGGCACTAAGTTAAGCATTATGTACCGGGAGTTTGATTCCCCAGCACCACGTAAGCTGGGCGTGGTGGTCCATGCCTGTAATCCCAGCACGCAGGAGGATTGCTGTGAGTCCAAGGCCAGCCTGGGCTCCATAGCGAGTTCAGGACCAGCCTGGGCTGCAGAGCAAGACCCTGCCTCAAAAAAAGAAAAAAACTGAAGTTAAAAATAAATAAGAGCAAAATCTTTGCTGAGCATAGTGGCACACACCTGAAATCCCAACACTCTGGGAAGCTGAGGCAGGAGGATCACAAGTTTGAACCCAGCCTGAGCAACATAGTGACTTAAGCAAGACCATGTTTCAGAATAAAACATGGGCTGGGTTGTAGTTCAGTGTGAAAGCTCTGAGTTCGAGCCAAAATGCCAGAGGGAAAATGAAAACCAAAGGCAAACTCTTCCAACTTTCAGCCACCTTCGCCTCAAGGCACCTGTCCTCCTCACCTGCCTCCCATCTCACCTAACAGGGCCTGAGCCAGAGCTCGCCCCTCGAGGAGGCCTCATTGTTAGCAGCTGTGGGTCAGCAAAGCAGCCAAGCCAGCCCTCCCAGATGGCTGGAGAAGACCGAGACCGCCCCCTATAAATCTTCCAAACAGAGGGGACCAAAGGCCTCCCTTTCGACCACAGCCAAGTTCTCAACTTTCTAAACACCAGCAGGTGCCAGCCCACCAGAGCAGAGACGGTGAGGAGTTGCCAAGAAGGGCGCACAGGCCTTCAGGGACCACAGCCCTCACACCCACCGAAAGGCTCTTTCCGGTGAAGGGGGGTCCACTCGGCTCCTACCCGGGAGGGGGCGCTTCCTACCTGTAAAGACATGCTCCCTATCCTGAGGCAGTAGTCCTAACCCCGAAGGGGATGTTACCCTGGGGGAGAGGGGGACACAGACCAGCGTCCTAACCCTGAGGCAGGCACCCATCCACACCGGCCTCCAGGCATTTCAGCAAACACACCGCTGACAGGGAGCATGCCCCCACACCCACCTGCTCTCCGCAGGTGAAGCTGCTGCTTTGGACAGTTCCCTGGGAAACTACCCCATCCCAGGCAGTGGCTACCAGGGCTTCAGAGTGTGAGACTAACGCCTGAGCTTCAGGACCCCGGCAAGGAAAACGTCCCCTACAGAAAACCACTGATCCCATGATGGCCTTCTGCAGAGCTCCACCAAGTCACACTCCGAAGAAAATAAGCCCAACCCCCAAATCTGGCCCCTGCGGGGGGTGCGGGGGGAAGACGCCTGCCCCAGAACAGCACGCGTCAAATGGAATGCTAATCACCAGTCTACACCCGGAGACAGCTGGAGGCTGCGGATAAAATAACTCCATACTGTTTTGTTTAGTTTTGTGAGGCAGGGTCTCCCTCTGCAGCCCAGGCTGGTCCTGAACTCACTATGGAGCCCAGGCTGGCCTTGGGCTCAGAGCAATGGTCCTGCCTGAGCCTCCCCAGTGTTGGGATTACAACACGCGCCACCACTCCCAGTTTATGTGGTGCTGGGGAATCGAACTCAGGGCTGTGTACTTGTTAGGCAAGCGCATTAACCGCTGAGTCATCCAGCCCCAATAACTCCAGTCTGTATTCTAAGAGTTGGGCACCAACCATGCCATTTGCCCACACGCTCCAGTTCCGCACAGGATCACGTCTGTGTGGACTTCCTTGGGGAGGCGAGCGGCTGAGGAGACACTCGAAGCTGGGTACAGGGCCCTAAGATCACAGGGTGGGAGGAGAGGGCGACCAGCAGTGACGGGCACCCCTGCACACCCATACTTTGCTAGGAAACCAAAGACGCTCTGAACGGTGCCGGCGTCCCTTAGCCCACACTGGCCGAGAAAGCTTTCCAAGAGTTAAAGGAGACAAAAACACAGAAGACGCCCACGAGTTCCATGGGAATGAGCCACCGTGCACAGGTGCTCCTAGCTCCAGCCCCTCCCGAGGGCAGCATTCACTCCCGAGGCCGGGCACGGGGTGGTAACCCTGGCAGGCGCCAGCCGGACCCCTGCCCAGGAAGCACCCCTGCGACAGGCCCTGCCAAAACCACACTGCCACGCGGAATTCACGCGTGCTGTCCCTCCTTCCCTCCATCTGCCCTCCTCACTGGACACCCTAAGCCCAGGCAAGGCCTGGGGTCTCCCCAGCTCTCGGAAGTGGGGCGCGGCCCGGGCACTTGGCCCGAGGGGCACTGTCTAGTCACTCCCTGTTGCTGGGACCCAACACCCAAACTTAGGAGAAGTTTATGTTGGCTCACGTTTCAGGGGCCCCCGTCTGTTCCAGGCGTGGGCAACAGCAGAGGGCCTGGCGCAGGGAAGCCAGAACGCTGCCGCCACAGGAAGCAGCGGGCAAACCCACCTTCCGCCCAGGCTCCACCTCTTAAAGGCACAAGAAACCAATAGATTCATGCACTTGGTCCAATTAACCTCCAAGAGCCAGTCACCTTCCAAGTAAACAAAACTTCTGGGGCACATTTCAGATCCAAACCCAGCGAGGTGAGGAAACAGCAGGTGCCCCTCAGCCAAGATGCTAAAGAGAGAGCGAAGGCCTCTTCCATCTGCAAAGCCAGGTCCACAGTGGGGCGCTAGGCTGTCTCTCCTTTCTAGGGGCCTGAGTATCCCAGAATCCCTAAGAAATGCATGGGGGATGGGGTATCAATCCTGGTGTCTTGCTGGTTTTCTCTCTCTCTCTCTCTGTGACTCAATCCCCAACATCCACAAATTGGGTAGGAAAAATGTCATTTCAGCTCACAATCTCAGAAGGCCACAGCCAGCGCAAGGGCGGCCGGCAGCAGTGGATGCACCTGGCAGAAGCAGAGGCGGAGGCGGCAACTCACGCCATCGCCAACAGGAAGCCACGTACCAGTAAGCCGAGTCCAGTCCCAGAGGAAGGTAGCAGCATATGTGTGTGTCCAGATCATATCCCAGTGATCTGCTCCCTCTCCAGGTATGGTTCTAATCCAGCACACACCTGTAATCCAGTCCACACTCCTATAATCCACCCCTCCATACCAAGCCCCCATCTCCCAATAGCACCTGGTTCCAGAGACAATCCGTAACATCCAAATACATGAGACTTTCTGGGGACATTCCAGATCCAAACCACAATACCTGAAGGCAGAACCGCTGCTCTTCCACTAAGTAGAAAATAGCCTCTGCTGCTGCATCTTCCATAAGATGACCAGAACACATGGCGCTACTAAGTGACAACAGCACAAAACAAGGAAGCCCCGGGCTATCTCTTCTGATGTTCAGTCAATCGTGTTTGCACCCTGGGCTGCAATTTCTTCAGGATGCACCATCTATAAAGGTTCTCCACAGTTCCACAAAAAATTCTGGAGTTGAACTGTGCACAAGAAAGTTTATCCCAATTGTGTTCTCTCTCCTTCTCAAATTATACTGGAGATCTTCACTTCTCTTGCTGTTGTAAAGGGTAACCCAAAGCCTAATGACTGGAAAATCTTTCTAGATGTTAAAAAATGTAACTCAAATGTTCCTGACCTATGATTAACTCAAGCCATGTGACCATGAACAAGTTATGGGCCACAAACTCACAATAATGTTCATTTGAAATGGTCAATTCTTCTGGCTAAGCAAAAATGTGATAATTTATGTTTCAATGGTTTTAGGTTTGTCTTTCTCAGAAAAAGTTATACATACTGACACAACTGGACAATATTTAGGATTTAAACAAGGATTAATATAAAGCTGTTGCTAGTTCTAGGACGGTTAAGAATGGACTACTAAACATTTTAGGCATCCAGTGAGCTAACACTTACCTGTGGAGAACAGCAGCTAGAAAGGGCTCTCCAGACCCTTCTGCCTTGGAGATCGCAGGCCTGAGAATCAAGGGGAAACAAAGCCACCTATCCAGTAACATCTACCATGTTACCACCTAGTGACACGAAAGGAAAAGTCCTATGAGTGGCCCTGCCTGCCCCCCCCCCCCCCCCCCCCCCCCCCCCCCCCCCCCCCCCGCCCCCCGCCTAGACAGGAAGGCAGTAGGTCTCCCCAAGCAACACCTCCCCAGTCCTTGGGCCCGCCAGTGAGAATCACAACGCCCAAAATACCTTGAGAACAGAGCCACACCCAAGCCCCTGGGCATGCTGTTAGCTGGAGCGTCCTTGAAACATTCACCAGGCCTCTTACCGGACTGGGGCTCCACCTAGTGTTGCATCCAGGAAGCTCCACAGAACTGAAGGCCACAACCAGGAAACAAGGTCAGAACTGACAAGTGTGTAAGTCCCAGGGGAACGGAACACCAGAAGGACACAGAAGCTACTGAGCTCCCCGCATGATCCCCCTTCCCAGGAGACACTGTGTTCTTACCAGCTGAATGAGTGCCTATTTTTAGTCCTATGAATTGTCCCTCTGGAGACTGGGAATTCTTCTTCACAAGAACTGATATCTCACAGTCTACAATCCAGCTGTCCCTTCAACTGAAGGCCCAGTGCCTCCGGACCAGGCCAGCAGGGCCTGCAGTGGAATAGAAACCTACAGCTCACTATATGGACCCCAAATTATCTTACCAGGGGTGCACCTCTCTTTTCCTACACAAGTTATCACAACTAGAAATTCTTAATAACATTTTTATTTATGTTTTTTCTATTAACATGCTCAAGAAAAGTTAGCGTTTTTGTTGAACTATAATTTTTTTTTTTTTTTTTGAGACAAGGTCTGTCTCTGTAGCCCAAGCTGGTCTTGAACTCACTATGTAGCCCAGGCTGGCTTCAAACTCACAGCAGTCCTATCTCAGCCTCCCAAGTGCCGGAATTACAGGCATGTGCCACCACAGGCATGTGAAACAAAAAACACGTTAATACTGCTGAACAAAGTTTAAAGTGAATCTGAAGCTGATGTGATATGTATGTGCACAAACTCAAGGTCAGTGTGACAGTTATATATTATATAGACATACCAATAAAAATGGGGGAAAGGTTTAAAGTGATCAAATAATTAAACATACAGTACTACATTCTGCTTATATTACACATCTATAAATCCTTAATGTTCACCAATCTGTGCAACTCATTTAGTTCCTCATAACACTTTAAGAGTCTTATAAATACTATATGCCTCATGTGACTTCTCATTCCTTGGTTTATCCACCTGTAGAGACAAATGAAAAAGTGATTAAGTCCCTAAAAAATAAACCGTTCTGTACACCAGAACTGAACTGTTAACATTTAGAACTCAGAAGACTAAGTTCAGAGTATATTCAAAATAATTACTGGACAGGTCTCACCGTCTAGTGGAGGCGGCAAAGCCTCCCCAAATGTTCCGTGGGAGGCCCCACGGCGCCCCTAGAAGCCCCCAGCTGCACAACCCCTGCCCACAGGCTTGGGCCGCGGCTCTTCTCCACAGTGTTTTACCTCTCCTGCCAAAGCTCAATGCTTTTTTTTTTTTTTAGGTGTGTTTTTACAGCCCCTAACTAGGGCAACGGTATCAGCTGTACTAATGCTTCGGTAGTCTACCAAAGTGAGGAAGGCTGGTCCACAGCAAAGGCTTGCGGGACTTCATAGGGCTTGGGATTCATCTTGTAGCAGTGCCTTCTACCATATTGATCTTCAACAGACACAATATTCTGCTGATTCTCAACTAATACTTTTTTAACTGCCGAAATTGTACTGTTTCAGCATGTTTTACCTAGAAGTAGTCAAAGTTATGCATTTGCACTACCAACTGAATTTTCCTTTGCTGTAAGCTTCAGATACCTTGAGTTAGGAAGCTTCAGAAATTGGAGTCTTAGTATAAGTAAACACATCAAATGGGGCTGGCCAAAAGTACATGAATTCTTATTACTATTATTTTACAGAACTGGACTTGGAACGCAGGGCCTTCAGTCCGTCCGATCTGCTTCCCCAGTACCTGTTCACTGTGCATTTGAGACAGTCTCATTAAGTTGCTAGGTTGCACAGGCTGGGCTGAAGCCTTCGACCCCCTGTCCTGGCTCCCCAAGGTGCTGGGATCACAGGACTGTGCCACCACCCCTCCCCCTGCAGAGTGAGGCAGAGCTGCTGCTCCCTCTCTGCGCTGGGTCTCACCAGAAGACACTACGAATGAAAAGCTATGCATCCCTTCCTCTTGTCAGGCAGGAAGAGTCAATAAAAGGCACGTGGGAAGTCTGATCGAAAGTTCCCCCACGCCTGATGTTTTTCTTTGAGACAGGGTATCTCAGCATCTTACGATATTCTATAATTAGTAAGATACACCACCATAGGGTCCCCAGCCTCCAGCCTGAGCCTGAGACTGGTACAGTCTGTCAGGACCAGGCCACACAAGCAGGGGCTGAGCAGCGGCCAGCCTGGGAGGCTTTACCTGTATTTACAGCTGCTCCCCATTGCCTGCGTGGCCACTTGAGCTCCACCCCCTCAGATCGGGGGTGGCAGGAGGTTCCCATAGGAGCCCGCACCCGACTGTGAACTGTGCATGTGAGGGAGCGAGGCTGTGCACTCCCTATGAGAATCTAATGCCCGCTGGTCTGAGTTGGAACCAAGGTGGGATACTACACATCTCCCCCATCCGTAGTAACACTGTCTTCCACAAAAACCAGACCCTAGTGCCACAGCACATACAGACCTCAGACTCCGCATGGCCTTCACTACCCCGCGGTCTTATTCAACATCCCAGGGTGACAGCCCCGTGCAGTCATTCCAAGGTCTCCACCAGAAGTCGTGACCGCTTCCTGACTCAGGCTACCACCTCCCAGCTTTCCTGAGGGGTTCACAAAGATGCCCCCGGGTATGTGAACCCATGAAGCTCTGGCCCAAACTGGGTCTGCCCCTGGGTGAGCCCAACTTCCTCGCTGCCCTTCTCCGCTCTCTCCTCCCTCTCACTTTCTCAAGCCTAGGAGGAGTCCTTCTGGAATCCAGCCCCTGCCAGCCCCTTAGCACCGTGTCCACACTCCATGTTTAATCTGCCTTCTCGCCCAGTGCCCCCTGCTCCAGGCCTTGCCTCTACTCAGAACAGCGCTCCCTCGAATGGCCACTCTTGCCACTGGGCAGGTCCTTGATGCACTGTGAGCCCCCCTAGCTCCTACACAGGGGCAGGGGCTCACATAGCAGGGAGTGTGTGCTTGAAATGTGTGGGGACAGAGCGAGACTCAAGCTCCAGAGAAGAACACCCTTAACACCTGAACTGTTCACTCTTCTGCTGAGAATGACAGACACAGCCGTGGCCTCACACAACCCAGAAGGGTCCCAGCTATGGGGCAGACACACGGCCAAAAGGCTGGACCGCTGCTTGAGGGACTTCACAAAGTGGAATCTTGGAATTTAATAAAGTTTAATTAAAATTTAGGCTGCCAAACTTAAAAAGATACAACGTGCACAAAATTTGAAGGGTAAAACTGTCCCACGCCAAACGAGCTGGTGTGGAGAGGGTGCGAGCCAGCACGCCCACATTCCACCCAGCCCGAGCTCCAGCAGGCCACCACTACCGAGAAATGTGTCTGTAAGAGGACTAAATAATGCCTCAAAAAAAAAAAAAAAGACACATAAGCCAGCCTATTTCAGAGGAGACAGTTTTGACTTCTGAAGAAGATTCTCATCAAACCTCTGCAAGACAAACCAGGCCCAACAGCACATGTCTATCATCCTGCACCCGGGAGGCTGAGACAGGAAGATTCAGTCTGAGCCCAGCCTGGGCACCTTAGTGACTCAGTTGAGTCTCTTATCTCAAAACCAAAAATAAAAATGAAGTGCAGATGTAGTTCAGTGCAAAGGCCCTGGGCTCAGTTACACACACACACACACACACACACACACACGCACGCACGCACGCACGCTGAGACAGGAGGACTGCCGTGAGTCCAAGGCCAGTCTAGGCTCCATAGTGAGTTTAGAACCAGCCTGGGCTATACAGCAAGACCCTGTCTCAAACAAAAAAACAACAACGACAACAAAAAACCCCAAAAAACCAACCTCCACCAAAAAAACACGCCAAAGAGAACAAAAACAAAATAAATGTATGTACATAAAATCTACCATGTTAACTGTCAAAATCTAGAAAAATCAACATTGAACTGCCACTTAAGGAACAGAAATCAAACTCATGGTCAAGAGAAACTGCCTAAATCGACCCTATGAGTCCATAAGTCACCTGTACTGTGTATGCAAAGCCAGCCCAGCTCCAGGGTTCAGTAAGAACCCAATGCATTCCTGTCCAGGCTCACATCTGGCTGACATACAAGTTAGGAGTCCTAAACTTCCGGTCGTTGTCTGCAGAATGCTGCTGGCTGACAGGACTCACCCCAACTTCTGCGGATGCAGAAACTGACCCAGCAAGCTCATCTGCAATCTTAAGGCTGCTTTGCAAACAAGGAGAAGCAGCCACTTAAAAGCTGGCCACATGATTATATTTCTTAATTATGTCAAGAGTCCTTTCTGTTATCTGCAACTGAGTACTCAAGTAAGAAAAACCAAGGTATGGGGCTGGGGTGTAGCTCACCGGTTAAAGCCCTGGCCTAGCAAGCACAGGTCCTGGGTTCGAATCCCCAGCACCATATAAGCCTGGCGTGGTGGTGTATGCCTTTAATCCTAGCACTTAGGTGCTGAGGCAGGGGCTAGCATCATTCGAGGCTAGCCTGGGCTACACAGTGACAGTGAGGGGCAGCAAGAGAGATCGGGGACAGCTTCCAGACAGCTGGTCAGGGCACCACTTGAGGGAGGGGATGGGGACAGCTTCCAGACAGCTGGTGCTCTGCCAGAAGGAGGGAACAATGGCCACACCATTATGACTGTGACAGCTCTGACAGCTGGTCTGAGTCCCACATGGCACCTACTAGGCTCTCCCTGGGCCTGGGCAGTTGTTACAAGAGACCAGCTCAGGAATTTAGGGCAGTATCTCCTCCTGGACTCACTTAAAAAGTTGAGAATATAATTTTAAAATGCCCATTCAACTTAGTTAGGAAGGGAAGGAGTGCCCCAAATAATGAAAATGAGGTCACAGGAAGGTCAGAAATTCTGAAGACACATCAGATGTGGAGGAAAACAGCAGCCCTGGAAGCTGCCCAGTGGCCCCGAGCCATGGGCACCCACAAGGGGAGAGGGCAGTCCAGAGCCCAGGGCCTCTGACTGAAGGAAGTGCAGATCCAGGGGAAGTGGTAAGTGACAGCAGCGGGTGGGCAGGTAGCCCCAGCCTACAAAAATGAGTGTGAATTGTGCACACACTGCCAGCGTCCCCTTTTAACGGCCCCCAGGGCCTAGACCAGAAGCAGTGCCCAAGCAGTCATGGTGAGCAGTGACACAGGCAGGAGCCATTTTTTTTTTTTTTTCAAAGCCCAAGCCTGAACTGTTCAGAATTAAGGCAGGTTTAGACAGGCATACCAGGGTTCTTGGGGTCACTTTTTTTTTTTTTTTTTTTTTGGTTAGGGTCACTCTTAAAACAGCACCTGGGAAGAAAATGGCACAGGAGATGGTTGCAGAGAGAAGAAAAAGGCCACAGACCCCTAAACTGTTCAGGTGTAGTGGGGCCACCTCTGAGGGTGGAGGGAACACAGGATAGGAGGAAACCATTGCTGAGGGGCTGGGGGTGATCAAGACACCACAGAGGCCATCAGGCAGACGGTTACGTCCCCCTCACTGCCTACTACTCCAAGCACAGAATTCAGAAGATGTCTGGCTCCCCCCCACACACCCTCATACTTCAAAGAAACCTCTCAGCTAGGCTGTTAAAGTGAAGTCCTTCAACATTAGAAACATGGGAAGAAAACAAGGCAACAGCACACACACAGAAACTCCTGAGTCCCCAGAAACTAATGTCATGGGCCCTAAAATAGTGGAACTCATAGGGAAGGAAGTCAAAAAGCAAATAAATGAGTCAGACAACCAGTTCAGACATGATATTCTCAATGAAATGCACGCAATGATGAGTGGGCTCAAAGAGGAACTTACTAAACAAATAGGGCTCCTAATGGATACAAAGCTTTCTGAGCATATAGAAGCCACAAATAAAAAGTTGGCTGATAAGATAGTCAATAAGGAAATACAAGATATGAAGGAACATTTTGATAGAGAAGTGGAAATTATGAAAAGACATCTAGGTGAAATTCAGGACATAAAAAATACATTTGAAAGCAAGGGAGGTCATGGACTTGAAAATTGTGAGGACAGAATTTCAGACCCTGAAGACAAGTTTGAGGAAACAAATGCTAAGTTAGGCACGACTCCAAAATTTAGAATTCAGCAAAGTAGCTGGACACAACAGCTGATGGATGACTCAAAGAGAATCAACCTCAGAACTGTAGATATGGGAGAAATAACAGAAGATAGCACTGCAAGTATAAAAAATTTATTCACTGAAATCAGGCAAGAAAATTTCCCAAACTTAAGAAAAGAAATTAATTTTCAAGAATAAGAAGCTTATAGAACACCAAATAATCTCAGCTGGCAACAAAACTTTCCAGGACACGTCATAATCAAAACCTTAGAAATTAACATAACGAGAGAATATTAAAAGCAGCAAGAAAAAAACAGTCATTATTCTACCAAGGCAAACCCGTTTGAATTACTCCAGATTTCTCAATACAAGCTTTAATGGCCAGGAGAGCCTGGAGCAAAATCTTTCAAGCTTTAGGACAGCAAGTGTCCACCCAGCTTGCTGTATTCAGCTAAATTATCCCTGAAAAGAAGAGGGAAAGTAAAAAATTTTCATGACAAAGAACCCCTAAAAAAAATTGTGATCACTAGCCCAGCGCTGCAGGGAACACTTGAAGGGATCGCAGAGAGACAGACAACATCAAAGAACACAGAGGACAGGAAACACCTAAAGAAGTGTAACAAAACACGGATATCAATCATTTGAATTATACCCCATTAAAACAATACCCTTTTCTTATCCTTCGGAGAGAGGCAGAGAGACAAGCAGCACCAAAACACTTGCAGGAAAGAGAAAGGGTAACAAAAAAAAAAAAAAAGAATGGTATTTGAATCATTTGATTGCATACTTTTAAAACAGTACCAGCTGTTTTATAAAATCTGTGAGATTTCCCCACATAATTATTATTTGTAATAGTATATGAGTCTGCAAAACAAAGTAATTACATTCAATGTGGGGAATTGGTATAGTCTTTAAAAAATACATATGCGTGAATTTATGGAAGGATAGGTAGACAAAATGATAAACCAAAACTGGCAAAATGTTAGTAATTAGTGAAAAGTGAGTAAATAAGTTATGAAAGTTAATAAATTTACTCAAAACCTCAAAATAACTAAGTATGCCATCATATCTATTGCTTTAAGTATACTTACGTGATTTAAGTTCATTTAATGTGGCAATACAATGCAGACAAGTTCATTTATTATAACAATTCACTTACCTGGTCTTTGGTGTAAGTTTATCCTAAGAAAACCAACCGCCATTATGACAACCTCTGAGTGCACAAACAGGCGCCTTTCAGTTCGCAGCTGGGCCGATTGCAACGCTTCTCTCTTCCTTTCTCACACTTTCCAGCCTTATGAATTACACTGTCACACTTCTTTTCTTATGTGGACTGGGGTGAGGCCAGTTACAGACAGAATCTCAACAAAGGTACAGCAAAACAGAAAGAAAAAAAAAAAAACTTTTGGCAAATATCCCAGTAAAGGGATCTGCTGGACTCAGAGAAGAGGCATCAAGATTTGAGCACTGCAGCCCATTCTAGGGGTAGGAAGCTGCGCTAAAGAGTGGTGATTTGAGTGAAATGAGTCAGACGCAGAAGAATAAATATGTTAAGTATTGTATGGTTTCTCTGATTTGAGAAACCCAGAATCCGGGCATTCTATAGAATCACATGGTGTGACAGTGGGAGTCAGGGGGCGGGGAGGGGGTGGGAGGACCAAAAATAGGAAGGGATTGTAAAGTTGATGTGCACAAAATACTCAAGTTCATTGTCAATATTCTGTATTGCATAGGTATATTATTAAAAATGGTGGAAAAAATGCCACCTTTCTCTTAAAAGTCTGTGGAACTTCTCCCAAAATTATTTTTATTATTATATTAGTTTGCAAAACCTAATTATATTCAACACAAGGAACTGGTTGAGATTGTTTAACATGGCCTTGCCCACCAGTACACATAAGAACTATAACAGTGGGATTCATAAAGCTAGAATATGTGAGAGAGAAAAAAGAAATTCAATTTCAAATTCCTTAGCTGAGTACTGAAAAGTAAATGTGTGTACATTCAAAAGTCAGATTATTATATCTATTAGTTTTCTTAGGCTAAATTTAAATCAAAGTCCAAGTAAGTGAACTGCCACATTAAATGAACTTAAGTCTATATTACACATAAAGAAACAGACATAATGATTTTGTTACCATTGGAGAAATTATGCCAACTTGAGCCCATCAGGAACCACACCTGGATTAGGGTTTGGGAACCACGCCGAGACTGGGAATTGACAGCCAGCCTGGATTCGAGCGTGAGTGATGTGTGGGGCTTCAAATGAGGGAAGAACCCCCACCTGGATGTGGGAGGCCCAGCTGGAACTCCAACGGTATAAAAGGAAGAAAAAACTATTGTTACAGCTTCTTCCTCTGGGAAAGCTCTCGCCTTAGCAAGTGTCTGTCTACAGACACGGACTTGCTACACGCCACAGGTCTTCATCACAGATTCACTCCAGTCTGGACTTGTGCCTGTCTGCCCATTGCTGATCTCCAGTCTCCGGTCTTCGCCACTGTTCTCTGCACGACCGAGATCCGCAGCAGACTCTCACCTGCTGTCCTGCAGTCCCAGACGGGAGCTCTACTTCATGGCTGAGCAGCCACTGGACACTCCGGCTCTCATACATGCAGGCCGCCATCCTGGACTGTCTCTGTCCTCGGATTTGTAAGCCTTCTGAATAGATCCTTTTTATAATTTCTGTAAATTTTGCCTTTTGAAAGAATGCAAACTAATACAAATAAACTTAGTTATTTCAGAATTTTTTAAGAGTTTCCCCCCGCGTCCCCTCTCAAAAAAAGTTCTTTCCCAACCCAGAGCAAGAAGAAATGAGTGAGATCATTATTACACATTTAGTTTCAGGGCATGAAACTGAAAAGTAAAATTAAAGAGTCACAGGTCCAACTACAGCTAAGTTCTTAGCCAATGGACTAAGGCCAAATGGCCTTTTGTCTTTACCACTCAATGACAGCTTGAGGGAAAAGACCCCCTAAACCACTTATTTACCAGCTTACTGTTCTCTTCTGGCCACTCCAAACCCAGCTAAACATCCATACACATCATACATATCAAAAAGTTTCTGTAGACAGATTAAGAAATTCAACTTTTTTCTTTCTCTCATTTTCTAGCCTTATGAATTACACTGTTATAGTTCTTATGTGGACTGGTGGGCAAGGCCATGTTAAAGAATCCCAACAAAGATATATTAAGGTACAAAGAAAAAGAAAGGAACTTTTGGCAAATCGTCCTAATAAAGGGCTCTGCTGGACTCAGAGAAGAGGCAACAAGATATGATCACTCCTGCCCATTCTTGGGGTGGGAAGCTGAGCTAAAGAGTGGTGATTTGAGTGGTGAAGTGAGTCAGACGCAGAAGATTCAGTATGTTAAATATCGCATAGTTTCTCTGATATGGGAAACCCAGAATATAGGTATTCTATAGAACCAAATGGGTGTGATAGTGGGAGCTAGGAGGCAATGGGAGGATTTGGGAGGGACAAAAATGGGAAGGCGAAGGGATTGAAATGTTGATGTGCACAAAATACTCAAGGTCTCTGTAATTGTTATGTACTGCATATATGCATATATGTATATGTGTGTGTGTGTATATATATATATACATACATATTAATAAAAATGGAGGGAAACACACACACACACATAAATAAGAGACCAGCTCAGGAACCAGCCCTCAGCTGCTGCTCTGATAACTCAAGCCTCCAAAGACAGAGGCCCACAGAGCACTGTGGATCAGGAGACACACATTCAGGAAAAGTACCAAAGAGTCCACCTGTAGTTCCAGCCGCTCAGGAGGCTGAGGCAGGAGGAGCCCTCGGGGCTGGGCTTCCACTAGCCTAGGCAACTTGTGATGTTGTCTCAAAAAAAAAAAAAAAACATAATTTATGAAAGTAGGGTCACTTATGAAGTGTTTTAAAATTTTGTTTAACATTTTTTTAAAAAACCTCCTGATAGCTAAAACCTAAAAAGCAAAGCATCAATGGGAGAAACTGTTTGAGGCCAAATACCATTACATGAACAGCACACTCAAACATGATGCCACCTCACACTAGAAATTTACAAGAGCGGCACATGGGTCCAACGGGTTCCTCTGCTGACGCCGTGCAAACCATGAAGCAAGGTCCTTCCTCTGGGTGAGAAAACTAGAGGGATGAAAGGCCTAGCTCTGCACAGCCTCCAGCTGGGGCCAGCCTCATCTCTCAGGCCCCAGGCTCTTTGCTCCTATCCCTGAGCAATGAGGCTGGCTGCAGGGATGCGGGGAGACCCTCAGGGGACACACCAGTGACAGTCACAAAAATGCTCACTCCCGCCCCCCCTTGGGTGACTGTGGATCACCTCTTTGGACCTGGCTTTCCCCGCCCCCTACCCAGTCCCACAGTCCCAACACACACCTTTCAGGAGCATCTGTCTAGCTACAGTATCCGCGCGAGAGAAGAAAATCTGCCTCTGTGAGTAGTGTGGAGATGCCAATGCTGGGCCGGGCAGGCTCGAGGAAGGACACAGTGCTGTGGCTGGGATCCTGCGAGTCCTCCAAAAGACTCATGCACTTGGAACTGTGTTATTAGGAGGCAGAGCTCCACCGGAAGGGGCAGATGTTTGGGGCTTAACCTGGAGGGTCTGTTATCAATTTGTTGAGATTGCGGGCTGCCCAGAGCAGAGATTTCAGATGTTTGTCCCTGATTTGCTGGCCAGGAAATGGGAGGGGGGCAACCACCCTGGGTGTGGGGGTCTGGCTGACAGCCTGAGCTGAGTAATGGAAGAAAGAAGAAGAAGCACCATTGCAGATTCTGTCTAGGAAAGCTCACGGCTCTGCTCCAGACTCACCTGGCTTCTGTCTGCCACGGGAGGAGCAGCTCTCCAGCCTCTGTCTCTGCCACGCAGCTCCGCCCGTGCCGGCTACCCCTGAATGGACTGTCTGGGAGAGACCTTCGGAAACTGTGAGCTACATACATCTCTCCTCCCTTACACTGTGGATGCTGGGTATTTCGTCACAGCAATGAACACGTAACTGAAACAGAGACCAGCCAAGGTTCGACCGCAGCAGTGAGCTAAGGCACAGGGAACTCGGGGGGTTCACAGGGGTCAGAACCTTGGGGAGGCAAAGCAACTTCCACACAACATCATATAAAAGATAAGTTTAGTGGAAAATTAAGTTTATTCCTGAATATTATTACATTAAAATATATGCTGTATTTATTTAGAATATCATAATGCAAAAATAGAACTCTTTTCTCCCCTGTAAAAGTGACTATAATACTATGGGCTAGTACATGATATTTTAGGACTTTCAAGATTAGCTTCTCAAAACAAAAATATCTACAGGTCACATATCCAATTTATCACAGAGAATATTTACAACAGCATAATCGTCATGTAGAAAACCAGCTACCAAAATAAAACTTACACGCTTTATAGAAATGTATTCTACCTAGTGTTTTGGAGGGCTTCCCCAATGAGTCGAACAGCAATGCTGTTGCCTTCATCCGTCTGGACAACGAGCAGAGCTTCGAAGCGGCCTCCAGCCTGGGGTCGGAAGTGCACGGGGATGTGGATGTAATGGCGGGCCCTGCAGGGACAGCAGTAGCATGTAAGGACACAGCACCATGGGCACCGGGGGCATCAAAAGGCACGAGCCGGGTGAGGAATCACACTGCACTTGGCTAGACTCACCTCTAGTTTCCTTCATACCATTCCTTAAAGAGAGCTGGGTGTAGTGGAACACGCTGGTAATTCCAGCACTGGGTGGATTGCCATGAGTTCAAGGCCAGTCTGGATAGTGAGACCAGGAATAGCCTGGTCTACAGAGCAAGACTGTCTCCAGAAAAAAAAGAAAGAAAAGAAAGAAACAAAGAAACAAAGAAAACCTGGCAGAACGGAGCAAAGGCTAGGTCTGGCATACCTCAGGCAGAAAACCTGCCCAGGGCAAGCGGGGGCCAGAGTCTGATCCCTAACACTGCCAGAATATAAACGAGCAAAGCATGGACTTACACAGCAAGGCATCGATATTCCCAGCTGCACAACAACAGAAAAAGGGGCCAAGAAGCAATACTGCAGACCGTCCGCTTGCTCGGGCAGGGCAAGATAACCTGGAGCTGCTCAGCTGACTCCAGCACTCCGGCAACTCTGCCCGAGGAGAAGCATCAGAGCCCCGACCTCTCCCCCACCCCCACTCCAGGACACGGCATGCTGCTCTAAAGTTCACAGGAAACGTCTAAGGGGATCTTAACATGCTATTTCACATTATGCAAAAGCAGGCAGTAAAGACCCTATGTCTGAAGGTTTGGAGGGGCGTTTTTGTCCCCAAACACACTTTCCTGGTTGTGGTTAAGCAAGTGCGTACTTTACATGTGACCGGGTGATGCCAACAACATCCCATCCCATGGATTTAGTGGAAGTTAGAGCTTCTAGACGCTCCCTCCTTGGTCACTGGAGGGAACTGGACCTTTTCAGGTGACACGTGCTCTGTTCCAGTGTTGTCACTGGCTTCTGGGGCACAGTGGCCTGCTGAACAAGACTCAGAGGAAAGGATGTGTATCCCCAGCCCTGTCCTGTGTACCTTGATGTGTTTTGGCACCCATGGAGCAGGCCCAGGTCTCTGGGAAAACCTGATCTGCAGGGGCTAGAGTCCCTTCTATGACACGACGCAGTGGTGGCTGGTGATGTGCACATCCTTGTGCCTCCCGTAACTCCCTCCCTTTGACTCCCATCCACTACTCGGCACAATGCTAGGTGAACAGTGACTACATTGCTTCTTTGGGGGACAACAGAAAAGCATTTGCACAATGCTCGGTACACATACCAGCAGGACCCACAATAGCTAAATGTGGAAGACAACGAAACACTCATCAACAGGCCAGTGGATGCACAAATCGTGGTATATATACACAAGGTATGATCACGGTCTAGTAAGATGGACAGCTATGAGGCTTCTGTAGCTAAATGGACGCAACTCGAAATCACCACACCTCAATGAAGACAGCCAGATGCAGAAGGCTCAATACTGCACCGTTTCTCTAATACGAGAAACTCAGAATATAGTCATTCGTAGAACTAAATGGCGGGGTGGAGGGAAACAGTGGGAACTATGGGGAGGGAGAGGGGGTGCAGAGGTCAAAAAGGGAGAGGGGAAGGGCTTGTAATTTTGACACAACACATATGTGCACAAAATACTCAGGCTCAATGTAAACATTATGTTTCACATATACACGTATCACTAAAGTGGGAAAAATAAACAAAAATCCAAGGGGAGTCCACAGGTATAGTGGGACCCCTGTACGTAAGACCATGAGAGTTAATTCTCTTTCTCAGCTGACCAGGACTCTACGGGGTCTTAACAAAGACTTCTTAAGAATGTGAGTGAGGTGTCTGCTAACGTCAAACTACATGGCCCTCTTCCACCTGCCTATAACCCCAGTGATCTCTAAGTGTACCACGGGCAGGTCTCTGGGAAAACCCGGGTTACAGGTCCCTTGAATGCCTGTCTGCCATTCCAGCCCCAGCACTCACGAGGCTGAGACAACAAGACTGCTGTGAATCCAAGGCCAGCCTGGGCTACCTAGTGAGTTCAGGACCAGCCTGGACCACAGAGATCCTGTATCAAGACAAACCAAACCAACCAAACAAAAAGAAAACAAACCCCGCCTTGTAATTTACTTGGCTTTCAGGTTCTATTTGCTAGACAGCTGCAGAGAACCACTGTCTAGTTTCGGGACTGCTTTTGGAAGTGCTCTGTACTGATCTGCTGCCCTAAGCGTCTTCCACGCAGCATGTCTCTTCCTTCCGCTCTAAATGAAGAAGAGACCAGAGGTCGGGGCTGCACTGTGGCCGCTCCTTTAGGGCACTGACCCTGTGCAGTCCTGCAGGCCGCAGTATCCCTGCATTGGACTTGGAGCATTTGTTCATGTCTTTGGCCTTCGTTGGAAACACACTTGTGTTTGTTTTTAGATGCTCACATGTGTACAGACATACATTTTATGCATATAATTATCACACACATAGATGGCTCTTCCATATATAGCCAAGATGTATGCATCTCTGTGTCTTATCTTCTTTGTGACACTGGGATGAACCCAGGGCCTTGTGCATGCTGGGCAAACAGTCTATTACTGAGATACAGCCCAGCTCCTATAATTTTACCTAAAGCCTAGGTATTTTCCCCAAATGCACTATATTTTACCACACCAAAGCTAATGAACCTCATTTCTTAAGTGAAACCTACCTGTGACATGAACTACAGTGTTCTTTTATGTTAGTATTTCAATAATCACAATGAGCCAACTTAATAGTATCTATCATTTATGATTTGCCAGATAATAAACTATCCCAGTTATCCTAACATGAGTATCTGAAAGAGCCCCTCATTTAAAAATTTCAATATGGAACACTAATATATATATATATATATATATATATATATATATATATATATATATATATTATATATATACATATATATGTATATGTGTATTTGTGTATGTATGTATATGTATGTATATGTATGTATGCTTTTTTAACCTGGAACAGGGTCTTGCTCTCTGCTCCGGGGTGGTTCTGAATTCCCCATGTAGCCCAGCAGTCCAGGATGGCTTAGAACTCACAGCAGCCCTCCTGCCTCAGCCTGAGTGCTGGGACAATGCGCTAGGAGAATGCGCAAGGAGTGCTAGGAGAATGATTCTGCGTACACTCAACTAAAAAATGCTTCCAAAACTACATTGTGAGTTGTGATAAAACCTCAACTACTTTGGGGTTACAGGCCCTTTGAATCAACTAACATACAAATTCAGAAGGAGCCATGAAGGTTAAGCAGCTCTGAAACACTATCACGGTGGACATATTTAGGGCCGTATTTTGCACTATTAGTCACCATTCTATCTGGCTCACGGTCACACATATGGATGAAGCAGTAATGAAGTGACTTGGGCAAAGCCTATCTCAAAATCAAAAACTGGGCTGGAGATGTAGCTCCATGTGAAGGGCCTGGGCTCAATCAAAAAGGATCAAAACCTCACAAGGAAAAAAAAAAGTAGATAAGGGCTAGTGCAGTAGCTCAGTATGAACATCCTGGGTTCAGCCTCTACTATTAAAAAACCGCCAAGTGTGCAATGGCCGAGGAGAAGGCCAATAAAGACCCTCCTGTGGGACCCTAACCAGACAGCAAACAGCACGCATGGCACCTGTGCAAAAGCACACAGCAGGCTCCGATGACACGCCCGCATGACTCGCTGTGCACCTGGCGGCCGGGCAGCAGACATACGGCTGTAAACAGATGTAGCCGAAGAGCAGAGAAGCGGAGGGCGAAGACAAGCCAACAAGCAAAGGCTCAGGCTGGTTTTGTTGTTGTTGTTGTTTGTTATTACCAGGGCTCGGAACCTTTATCCGGTTTGGTTTCTGATTGTTATGGTTTCTGTTTTTGCGACTGCAGTTCCTTGTTAGGGTGTCCAGGCTGTGCTGGAACCTGTGCTCTCCTGCCTCAAGCTCCCAGTGTGCTGAGGATGCACGTGCGTGGCAGCACACCTTGCTCTACACAGCTCCCAACCACTGGGGTGCCTGCTCAGCTACAGGAGTTGTGTGTAAATACTGTTTTTAAAAGGTTGATTACCAGGCTTGAAACCATTTTTTAAATGCAACATTTTTCTTTTTTACAAGAGTATGTGTGTAGGTTTATGCAAACACTATTCCTTTCTCACTAGTACCTGTTTGCAGCACACAAAAACTATATTCATGTTGAGGAATTGGGACATATACATATCACATCATAATCATTAAGAGTCATAGTAAATGAAGCTTTTAATGAAAGAGTTTCCAAGCCACTTTTGTTTTTTAAAGGTAAGAAGAGCTCCTCAAAATAAAAATGTGAAGTACGTCATTGTGCAACAGGCACGTATCCGTTCATGGAGTAGGCACTGATCTCCTGCACATAAAAGTAGATGCTTGCAAAGCTGCTACACCAGGGATGGGACCAGCTGACGACCCTGCCGTGCAGCCCGCCGCAGGGGTCCCTTCACTTCTCTGTACTACCCTGCACACTGCCCCCTACTACGCACACAATACCCACACATTTTCCCTGTTTTGTTAGGACATTTCACTATTCGATGCACTAGCATCTGTTTGGCAAATGAGAAAACTGTGACTTAGGGAGATTAAAGCTATAGAAGAGTCCCACATTCATACTGCCGAACTTAGAGAACTGAAATCCACAGTAGTTTGCGCTTTTATGTCTCCTGGGATATGTAAACACGCATGACTGTACCAGCTATGAAAAGGAGTGAGGAAGAAAGAAGCGTGACTAGAGAGTGCATGGGGTCGAAGAACCACCCTCCCTCTGCCTGTTGCCAGGGTTCTAGGTGGAGTCAGCTCTGGCATGCCAGACCCAAGCCACAGACACAGCCATCCGAACTTTCACAAGAAGGCCACAGCATGGGAACAGGTTCCTAACACTAGAATGAGGAACTTAAAATTTAAAATTTCACAGTGACTTAAAACACTCAAAGATGAACTTAACAATTACCTTAAATTTACCATTAAGCCCAACAGAATTGTTAAATTCTAACATAATACTCAATATAATTAAGTTACATAACAGTGACAACTGTGTTGAAACTTCAACTGAAATGTAAATCATACATGAAAAAAAAGAATCAGCAAGGACTACAAGCAGGGGAGCTGTGAAGCAGGGGAACAGGGAAGCCGGGGAGCAGGGGTGGGGAGAGAAGGGGAGAAGGAGAGCGAAGGGGAGCCGGTGACGTACAGCTGCGAAGCGGCAGGGGTTCTCTCACGTCCTCTGTGAGCACTAGGGAACTGGTGCAGCCCAGCACCTCTGGCCCCTGTGGCACCAGGCTCTGATCACATGTAACTTTCCAGACTGCCTAGCCCAACAGGCAAGGTGGCACACAGCCCTCCTCCCCCACAGTGTTCCCCACTTTCTCTCCTTCCCTGGTACGAGCTCAGAGCCCAAAGTCCTTCCCTCCTCGGTTCAGGGCACAGGCTGTGCTCCAGGACCATGTGCGTCTGCCTGACCACTATCTAGGCAGACGGAGGTGGGCAGCCTGTGAGAACTTGACCATGAACCTGGTCCAGCATCCAGCCAGTACACAGCCACTGAATTCAGAGAGAGCGAGAAGACAGACAAGAGGTAACACCCTGAATGAAGATTAACCCAAGGTGTCTGAAGACTAAACAATGGACGTGTAAGCTCTCCCAACTGATCAGGGAAGGGTCTGGTCCCCACTAGTGAGAAGAGGACCCCCTGACTCTCATGCACCCAGGGAGAAACAATGTGACACCCAGATTACCCTCACAGCCTCCAGACAACTCATCACCCACTGCGGCAGGGGAGCCCTGCCCCACCCAGGCTCTGTCTTCTCTTCAGCAGCTTGTGAGGTCCCTGAGCCCCAAGCTCTCTGTTCTGGGGTAAGATGATGAGACTTTACTCTCCCCGGCCCCGATGGGACAAGACTGCATCGGAAAGACTCACCTTAAGGAGTACTTGGAATGTTTGATGTAGAAAGGCTCTCTGGGACTCAAAAATTTCAGCTGGAATTGAAAAGAAACACTTATGAAGTTAAGCAATTAGATAGTTTAGCATATATGAAAAACATACTCTGCACTGCTGTAAAGATACACATGTAAATTTAGGCTGGGAGAAAAAGGAGGTAGACAGCAAACACTCACGTGATGAGACACAGTTTGGGGACAGTTATCGTGAATTCCGCCAGTTTTAACAACAGCAAACTAACAGGCAGGATTTTAGGAAAGAAAAACTGTTGAGCAGGGGATCTGGGGACCCTTCTCCCTAGAGGCTCTCTGGAAGTCTTCCCAGACCAAGACATTCACATGTTTCCCATAGCCAGAGAGAAGCTACACACCCCGCCTCCGCCCCGACACACACTAACTTCAGTCCCAGATTCATTTATTTTCATGCCACTCCAAAGAAAGACGAATCACTAAAACCACGTCACAGCCCCAGCCTCCTCTGGTCTCGGGCACACACGGAACGGCCTCAGATCCAACTGAAGGGTGCCAGCTCCGGGCTCCTCTAGGCTTCCCAGCTACGATGCTTTCTTTTCCCTTGTTTTATTCAATAAGCTTTTGCTTGCTTTACTTCTAGACTAGGTCTGCTTTATTCTTAACTGTGTAAGAGTCCATGGACTTGGGAGAAGCTCCCCACAATGCCTGTGGAGAGAGGGTCTCGACACTAATGTGACCCCCAAATATGCCTGTGTGTACACAGCACAGGGAAAACAGGGAAAGAAAATAACCAATTAAAATATGAAAATGGCTCAATGGTTAAAGCGCTTGCCTAGTAAGTGCTAAGTCAAGCATTAAGTATCCGAGTTCGATTCCCCAGCATCACATAAGCCAGGTGTGGAGGTGCACGCCTGTAATCTCAGCACTCGGGAGGCTGAGGCAGGAGGATTGCTTGAGAGTCCAGGGCCAGCCTGGTCTCCATAGTGAGTTCAGGCCCAGCCTGGGCTACAGAGCGAGACCCTGTCTCAAAAAAAAAAAAAAAAGAAGAAAGAAAGAAAGAAAGAAAGAAAGAAAGAAAGAAAACAAAATTTTGATTGTCAAATAAAATATCATGAACTTCAAATGAATTTTCTTTCAAAATATTATAAAGGCTTTTTTCTTTTCTTTCTTGTGTGGTACTTGGAATAGAACTGAAAGACATTCACCCTGAGCTACATTCCCTGCCCATTTTTAATTTGTATTTTGAGACAGGATCTCACAAAGTTGTGAAACTGCCCGGGCTGGGTTTGAACTTCAGATCTTCCTGCCTTGGCCTCCAGAGCGGTGAAGTTACATACAGTCCCATGTCACCACACCCAGGTACTTCAAAAACTTAACTTTAATATGGCCTGTCAAATACATTTCTAAGCATGAGGAACACACCTACCAAGCAGGTGAGCGCACTCACTTCCCCAAGCCCACGGGCCCACATCTCCCTTACCAAGTGTGTGATGAAGGAACTGTTTCTCAGGCTGACTTTCAGCATCCGGGACTCCCCAACTCGGGTCGGCAGGAACGTGTACGCATCTTTTGGGGCATACACTCCACGATGACTGAGATCCAGCAACCTGCTTTGGAAACACGTGTGAATGGAAACCACAGGGAACGACTGCTGCTATCTAGTCACGCACTGCGGACCTGCTTTGGTCTGTGGTGTCTCTCACAGTACTGCCCTCTTCTTAACCTAATGTATCATCAGGAAAGATGACAAGCGAGGGAGCAGGGGCGCCGGGATAGAGGGGAAGGGAAGCTCTGATGCCTGGCCCAGAACTAACAGCAACCCTCCTGCCTCAGCCTCCCAAGAGCTGAGACTATAGGCATATACCACCATACCCAACTTAATGTGGCATTAGGGGACTCAACCGAGGGCCCTGAGTTGGTAGGCAAGTCCTTTAACTGCTGATCTTTTCCCCCAGTCTCACAACTTATTTATTTACGTTTATTTTTATTTACATATTGTGTCCCTTTTCCCTTCCCACCCCCTCCACTTCCCGTTTCCCTCTCCACAAGTCCATCTAATTCTCTTCCATCTCTCTTTTACTTTTTTATGGTTCCCTTTTCTCATATTACTGAAACCATGATATGTAACCTTCTCTTACAACTTAAAGAAACCACTGAGGGGGCTGGAGGAAAGGCTCAGCGGTTGAAGTGCTTGCAAGTACTAAGTCAAGCACTAAGTACTGAAGTTGGGTTCCCCAGCACCACATAAAGCTGAGTATGGGGGCGCACATCTATAATCCCAGCACCCAGGAGGCGGAGGCAGGAGGGTTGCCATGAGTCCAAGACTAGCCTGGTCTGGGCTCCACAGTGAGTTCAGGACCAGCCTGGGCTACAGAGCGAGACCCTGTCTCAAAAAAAAGAAAAGAAAAGAAAAAGAAAAAGAAAAAAGAAAGAAAGAAAAAGGAAGGAAGGATAGGAAAGGAAAGCACTGAGTGACGGCATCTGGGAGAGCAACAACTCCTTCTCCCCTTAAAGCTGAACAAGGAATCTGCTCACAACTTGCTGTCCTGACAACAGGCCTTCCAGGCTCAGAAGGCAACATGCTTCTCCGTCTGAAACGACTGGGACAAAGTGTCCCTTGATACATTTTCTTCATCCCCACCTGCAAGGTCACTTGGCCTTATAAGTTCATGAAGCTAATATTGTTCGTGCTTTTGAGAACTACTGAGTTTTTTTTTTTTTTTTTTTTTCCTTTGCTGTACACCCCCATCCCTTCAATAAATAGGAAAGGGACCTCCGCAGAGGCTACGCCATGATGCCACCCTCCCTGAGGGTGAGGCTCTCATGGGACCACTGCAGGCCTGTGTGCCTGGAAAGAGTGCTGAAGTTTCTTCATTTCATGTGTTTAGTCTTTGGCCCCAACAAGACAAATGGCACCTTGTGTGAGGATGCAGGCAACCTGAATCGACTGGCCCACAGGGACAGCGGACCTCCAAAACGGGTCACGCGTGGCTTGTAACTCACTTGTCAAGCCCCAAGGACTCCGATGGAAAAAATTTCTGACAAATTTATCATGTGGTAAGGTTGAATTTAGGTCTTTATCACCTACAAATTTCTCGCTCTTTTTTTTCATTGAAATTCTGCATTTATTACCTGAAAGTCGTAATTTGAACAATAGTAAGCATGTAGAAGGCAGCAATGACTTAAAAGCAACAAATCAAAGATTGTATAATAATCAAAAAATTCAAATGGACCTCAGACTTCAATACATTGAGGGGTACATGATTCAGAAATTTAAAAACTGTATTATGTGTGCAATTCTAATTTTCTTACCTATTTTTTATATATGTATATGACATATTTTTTGTTCACGCATGAATTCCAAATTCTGTAACCCGTTAGAGACGTGGCGCTTCGGGAATCGATGAGCATCTCTGCCTGCCCTTTTTCAGAGGTTCTCCTTTTTCCTAGCTGACGACTGCCCCTCTTTCTGCCCTGTCACTCACTTGGGGCCTTTTTATGCTGATATTGTGTGAATTTCAGAAGAGGGACACCCACCCATAATCAGTCTTTTGTGTTTGGCCCATTTCACTAAGCATTATGGATTCAAGGAGGCCTCTTTTTGGGTCAAAAGCTTCATATCTGTCTTTCTTTGAGCAGTCTGGAGATTCCTGAGAAAGCTGACAACAGAAATTCCATTTGATCCAGCTACAGCTCTCCTTTTTATCTTGGGGAATTCTCTGTCCCGAGAAGAACACCACATAAGCTTCACTACAGGGGGCCTCCTAGAGGCTGCTGCCTATTATGATTTCTAATGAAATACTTAGAACTTTTAATTATTACTTGTCACCAATGTCCTTTGTTTCCCAAGGGCAGATCTTTTGATATTGAAGATTAGGAAAAAGTAGAGCACACCTTGAAAAATGCTAATGAAGAGCTGGGGGCCTAGCTCAGTGGTTGGAATGCTTGCCTAGCAAGCGCAAGGCCCTGAGTTTGACTCCCCGGCTCCAGGTAAGCTGGGCATGGTGGCACACACCTATAATCCCAGCACTAGGGAGGCTAAGGCACGACGACTGCTGTGAGTTCAAGGTGAGCCTGGGCTACAGAGGTAAGCTCACAACTGCCTGGATTAGAGTGAGACTGTATCTGATAAACAGAAAGGTAGGTAGGTAGATGACAGATAGATATAGACAGGTAGAAAGAAAAGCTAACAATCCATCCATTTAAAGTGTCTCATTTAATTACTTGGTATTTGGGCTGTGGTGCTTTACAGCCCACTCAGAGACAAAAATCTCTAAATAATAATGACCCCAAGGGGTAATTTAACAGCATAACTTCTCTGCCTACTCTCTCCCAATGATTCACACAGACCCATAACGGATGTTTTGAGGAACGCAAACAAACAGGAAATTGTTTGGGCACCTATCCCATATTCAAAGGTCAAAACTGGGGCCCCAGGTATGAATCTCTACCTTATCAAGTTTTTAGAAAATTTAAAAGCAGCACCACAAACAATGGACTTCAAAGTTCTTCTACTTGTAGTGTTCCTGAATCCATTCAAGTTGCATGTGAAATGACTGGAAAGCTTTATGGAGGGCAGTTCTAATACTTGCTCAATTTTCTGTATGGCATTAAGAATTTGAGGAGATAGTCTCTACATTTGCTATATAAAATCAAACCAACAATGTTCAAATAACCAATGATATGATCATATGCAAGGAAATTATCTTGGCAGACCCACATACAATCAGGGCAAGCTGCCACCAAAGCCTGAAACAAAGTTTCAGGTGTAAACACCCCAACTGGCTCCTTTGCAACCATACATCAGGGGCCCACTGAAGCATACTCAGACTTCATTAATCTACTGTGAGAGACCATTCAAAACAAAATAGCACCAAAGTGGCAGAAACTCTATTATTACAATACGCCCCTGAGACCACAAATACAGACTACCAAAAGGACTGCAAATACAGTAACAGAGAAAGATTTAAACCAAGGCAAATATGTCCACGATGCAAAAAAGGCTATCAGTGGGCCAGTCACTGCAAATCTAAATCTGACATAGAGGGCAATATGATTTTGGGAAATGAACAAGTAGATGTCCGTTCCTACACCTCTCAAAAAAAAAAAAAAAGAGGAAAACCCCAAACAGCCACACCCTAAGAACTCAAATCACTCTGGAGAAATTTCTTCCCCCTCCTCCCGGGGATGAGAAACAGAAGATACAAACCATACTTCTTATTTGTATCTACCACTCAGAAGGATGTAATTTTGCATCAAATGAGAGAAATCAAATTGGTGCCTTCTTGGGATACTTGGGGCCCACCAACTCAAAGCTATATAGGAATAATTACAGAAAAGGCCTTGCAGTCTATATGTGTGTGGGCGGGTGGGGGAGCCTGGGAGTTTCGCCTCTTCCTCCCAGTACAGCCTGGCTCCTCCCACCCTCTACCCTAGCTCTGACAGACAGGGCTGAGAGCTCCAACTGTCTGTGGTGTGGACAACTCTGGGTCCCAGTCCAGCCCCCTGCCCTGAAGCCTGAGCTCTGCTGCCCTCCAGTCACATCCTCCGGGGGTCACCAGGGTATTCTAGGCTCCACAAATGGCACTTTCTCTTTGCAAAAATTACTTGGCAACTTATTTGAAAAACATGCTTATCATGTGACCTAGCAACTATGGAAACTTGGGAATTTTTACACGAAATAAATAAAAACGTACACCCACAGAAATGCACATACAATGCTTAGAGCACCTTAATTCATAACAACTACAAATTATAAGACAGCTACACATTAACAGGAAAATGAAAAAACTGCATCCACTGCAGGGAACACTGAAAAATAAAAAGGAACAGACAATAGGGCCCCCACAACATGAGCAAATCCTGGGAACATGCCACTGGGGGAGCCAGACATACTGCATGCACGGCTGGGGTTCCAGCAAAATGTGCACAGGGCACCATGAGGTCCCGAGAAGGCCTCCCAACCTGGCCCACACAGAGGGAGTCCATGCGAGCACAAGGGAGGTCACTAACACAGAAAGCATACCCGGGGCCCACCACGGAGGCCTCGGACTCGGACTCGGTGCGCCGGCGGGGTGCGGCCGGCGCATCGATCTTCACAAGGCTGCCTGTGCAGGCGCGGATGTCCCCTGGTGCATGTTCTCTTCTAACACTCTGTTTGGGAAAAGAACAGGGAAAAGGAAGGGGATGAGCACTCTGGAGAAGGTACAGACACTCACCGAAAAAAATCCTACCGCTGCCTTCACAAATGTCTACAGGAGACTACCAAGCTTTAAATCTCTGAATCACAAACAGTGCTCCGTGTACACTCCCTAATCTGTCTCTGTCTCTCTGTCTCATACATGCACATACCTTTTACAACTAAATTAAACACTGGGCTTGTGCACTGCAGTATTAGAGCCAAACATGCAAATTAATACAGACAGACAAGACTATTACAGGGCTACAAAATAGTGAAACTGAAATCATGTCAGAAAATATTGTGTGTTTTTGGACATTTATCCAATTAGTTTCACACACTTTCTGGTACTGGACATCAAGTCCAAGCAAGGCCTTGAGACACAGCTACATCTCCAGACCATTTTTATTTTCATTCTGATACAGAGTCTTGCTAAGTTGCTTGAGCTGGGCTCAAACTCGGGACTCTTCTGACTCAGTATTTCACACTACTGGAATTACAGACTTGCACCTCAACATAGGGTTTTTAAATACACAAAACATTTGTTCAAATCCAGCATATTACTCACTTGTCCAGAGAGCTGGAATCTCAATGTGTGTTTCAAGTGAGGTTCTTTAACAGGGTGACACTCAACATCCCAAAACTGAGCATAATCCCCTTTATCTCGTGGCAGAAATGTGATGGAGACCTATGGGAAACACCCAGACAGACTCTCAGAGACTCCCTGCTGCCGACCCTGATACTTGCCACTGGCCTTTGACCCACCCAGAAGAGACCCTCGGCCAAGCTCCTGTTGTCACACACAGGCAGTAGAACTCTCAATTCAAATTTTAGCATGAAACCACCAAAGAAACCCATGCCTTGCTTCGGCTGGTTTTCCCACAAGTTGAGAAAGGATTTGAACAACCCCCTTTCCGTGGGCGCAGCACTGTGCTAGATCCAATCCTTCTGCCTCAATGGCCACACTGTTTGGAAAATATACTGGCTTTGCACATTTTAAAAACAGGAAATGTAAGTCCTTAAACTTTATTGTTTTGCACAGACTTTGGTTATTTTGGGTTTCTTGCGTATTCACAGCAATTTGAGGATCCAGTTGTCAATATCAAAATAGAATAAAAACTAAACTTTCAAAAGCCCACTTGAGGGGCTGGAGGAAGGGGCAGTTAAGCGCTTGCCTAGCAAGCACTAAGTCAAATGCTAAGTACCCAAGTTCAATTCCCCAGCATCACATAATCAGGGCGTGGTGACACATGCCTGTAATCCCAGCACTCGGGAGGGAAGCTAAGCAGGAGGACTGCTGTGAGTCCAAGGCCAGCCTGGGCTCCATAGTGAGTTCAGGACCAGCCTGGGTTACAGCACAAGACCCTGTCTCAAAAACATAAGATATGATACAATATGGTATTGACCTGGATTACGCTGAGTTTGCAGATCAATGCTAGAGACTTGCTACCTCTCCCCACCCACTCATCACCATCATGTCTTTCCTGCAGGTTTTTCTTCTTGCAATCCCGACTCAAGAGTTAAGGTCTTCTTGAGCAACGTGTCTGGTCCTGGTCTGGCTTTGGGAAGCGGAATAAATGACCCTGTACAGCTGTGCATCCTTAAAGGCAGTAAGAAACACTCTGTAGGCCTGTCATACAGACCAGGAAGTGCAGCACTTGTAGCAAACAGTACGATTTCCTACAGTAGTCGAGGACCAGCTATGAGTCACAGCTGTATTCCAGAGCAGGAATGGAGTCCTTTTTCCTGTCGTGGGCCATTTGGATACTTATGACATCATTCATGGGACACATAAACTTACCAAGTTAAAATCAGCCTGCTACCGTTCATGAAACATTAATTTGTGCTATAACTCACCACTAAATAGGGTGGTTGCCACAGCTGGGCCAGACACCAGACTATTTTGCTAGAACACCACCATGCTTCTCCCAGAGATGGTGAGGAAACTCCAGAAACTTACCTTTTGGGTTCCATGGCCTTCCAGTGTCCCCGAAATGGGGCAGCACATAAATGCTGCGTAGGTGGCTCTAAAGACATCTCCAGTTTCATCCACTCCCTGCAAGTCACCATTCAAACAGTCAGACATCCACTCTGAATGCGGAGGGCCTAATCACAGAGCCACTGCTGCCTTCCCGGCTACCAGCACATACTGTGCTCTAGGTTGTGTCTTAGCTTGGCAGAGATGCCATGATGATGGTGACCACCACGCGGGAGGTCCCACACACTACTGATGACCTCCTGTGCCACGGTGATGCCGTGATGTGGTTTCAGACCCACAGGGCCCTGGCACAGGCAATCTCACATCTTGGGCAATGCAGTTTGTAAAGCTCTTCACAGTAGGTCCCATAATTAGCTTCTGCACACATTTTAATATTATGACTCAAAACTGTTAACAGTCATACATAATACAGAGCAGAGGGGCCACAGTGTGCTAAACACAACAAAGGAGCCACTGGCATGAGCCACGCCCACCTCCTACACCAGCTTCCTCGACTTAAACACGGCAGCATCAAGAACAAGGATAGGACGGGCTGGAGGAATGGCTCAGAGGTCAAAGCACTTGCTCAGCAAAGGCTAAGTACCTGAGTTAACTCCCTAACAGCACGTAAGCTGGGCATGGTAGTCCACGCCTATAATCCCAGCACTCGGGAGGCTGAGGCAGGAGGACTGTGGTGAGTCCATGGCCAGCCTGGGCTCCGGAAGTGTGTTCAGGACCAGCGTGGCCTACAGAGCGAGACCCTGTCTCAAAAAAAAAAAAAAAAAGAGTAGGAACAGGAAGCCATGTGTGCATACGAGGTTCACCCCGAAGCCGAGTCACTTTCCAAATTAAAGTTATTTCAGATAAAAGTCAGGAGTGAGAAACACAAGGAAACAGAGGAAGCACGCATCTTTACATGACTCTCACTGTGACCTGAGAGGACCGGGCAGACATCACCCCCATTTCCCATGTCCCAAGACCCCGGCCTCCACACCCACAGAGGCTGAGTGTGGACTGGAACAAACCGAGGTGTCAGAACTGACCTTGACATAGGGCGGAGCAAAGGACGACAGGTGCCACCTCACATCCGCCGGGCCAAGATTCTCCAGCTCCAGGCAGCTCTCTGCAAAGAACACGCGCAGCACTGCTTGCTCTACCAGGCCACGGCTGACGGCAGGCGTCAAGACTTACCCTTAGGAATCCCCAGCAAAATCTCTCAAAAACATCAGCACTATTTTAGATTTTATTCTAAGTGTAATGCCAAGATGCCAAAGGGCTGAATCACAGGAGGAAGGTAGGGATGGAACAGATAGACCGTGGTGCCATTACTTCCATGGCAATATGAAATGAACAGGTTGTGCCTTGAATGGGACACCCAGGCTCCTGAGATGCTCTCACGTGGGACCAGTTGGGACCACAGCGGGCCATTCAGCACCACGCAGGACCGCAGAAGGCCACAGTGGCACTGAGGTGCTTGCCGATCACACAACAGGCACCAGGTTACCAGTGCTAAAGGAGCAAGTGGACAGAGGGAGAGTGGAGGTACGCCCAGAGCCCAAGTGAGGACGCAAGGGAAGGAGGAAAAGTCAGGCACGTGGTCCAGATAGAGCTGCGAGAGGGCACTCCAAAGACAAAGGAAAGGTTGGCAGGGCAGAGGGTGGGCGAGGAAACACCTGACGGAACGTGTATGGGCAAATCAAGAGTCCTTGCGCGACCCGGACATGAGGACAAGGGTGAGGCCCACTGAGGAAGAGCCAGCTCCAGGGGAGAAAGGGAACCAGGAAGGCAGAAGCACCGACCAGGGCTGGTGGACACACACCCAGGAGGGAGGAGAAACTGACAGGCCAGGAGTGACGAGAACAGAGGAAGCCCTGAAGAAGAAAGAACCGGTGGTCCGGATTCCAAGCAAAGGGCTTCGTCAGCGGCTAAAGGTATTCAGGGATTAATGGCATTTCCATTTTCCCCCGTGATGCAAGGCCAAGTGCTGCAAACAGTGAGCGGACGGGAGGAAAGGGGACAAGAGCTGAGGGGAGAAGGGACGCAGGCTGCGGGGCCAGGAGGGCAAAGGCTGAGGGAGCGGCAGCTGAAGCAAGACTCCAGGCACCATCGGTGGTGGCTGCTGGCTCCATGCAGAACCGTCCTGCTGCAAGTGGAGCAGCCAGCTGAGGCTCACCTGGGGGAAAGCAGGCAGAGTGTGGCAGTGACTACGGCGATGGCAGAGGACTCTGGGGTGAGAGGAGAGGAACCTGAATGGGGCACTGCAAGGGCAAAGGTCAGGGGACCTTGGGCTGGAGGCTTCCAGGGGACAGAGGGTGGCGGTGGCCCACAGACAAGCACACCAAGGACACACAGCTAGTCAGGCTGCCCCTGTGCTGAAGGAGGGCGGGCCACCGGGCAGCCTGCTGGGCAGGAGGAGTGGCAGGTCCGGAAGAGGCCTTGGGAGGAGCAAACTGACCAAGGTAAAAGCAACGTGAGTGAGGCAAGGAGCTGGAGGCCAAGGGAGACATCTCAGCTGCCCTACCAGGCCCACCTGGCGCCATCGAGACTGCAACAGAGGAGAGGGGACAGAAATGTCACTGCAGACTTTTTGAGAAGTGTTGGCTACAGAGAGTAGGGCTACTAGCATCTCATGAATTCTGAGCCTGTCCTCACACCTTCTGTGAAGGATGACAGCCACAGGGGCTAGTCTACTTGTAGGCACACGGCCACCACGGAGACTCTCCAGAGCGTTCAGGGCAGGCCGGCTCCACCCCTCCTACCCTTCATCTACTCACTCATTATCAACTCTGCTCAGAGATCAGGTGAGCGCTGGGAAGGCTTGTTCCAACCACTGATTAAAACTCAGGACTCATAGACCATTTTTTTCAATGCCTCTATTTCACATTTTAAGATTAAGCCCTAAAATCTAGCACTTCATTGAAATAGTTCACTAATGACTATCAAAACAGGAGAATATCTGTACTTTTTGTTAACTTAGTTACTAAAGGTTGATTCTCATGGACTCAGGCTGTGGCTTGAGGGTAAAAACGCCCAGAATACAGGAGGCCCTGGGTTCAATGCCGTGCACAACCAACATAGGTAAGTCTAACATCAAGGGGCTGGAGAAATAATTTAGCAGTTAAAACACTTGCCTATCTGGAGCTGAAGTAATGGCTCAGTGGTTAAAGTGCTTGCCTAGCAAGCGCTAAGTCAAACGCTAAGTACCCGAGTTCAATTCCCCAGTACCACACAAGCTGGGCGTAGTGGTGCATGCCTGTAATGCCAGCACTTGGGAAGCTGAGACAGGAGGATTCCTGTGAGTTCAAGGCCAGCCTGGACTCCATAATGAGTTCAGGACCCGCCTGCTGCAGAGTGAGACCTTGTCTCAAACCTCCCCCACATCCAAAAACAAAACAAAACAAAACAAAACAAAACCACTTGCCTATCAAGCACAAGGTCCTGAGTTTGGTTCCCCAGCACCACATAAAAGCTGGGACTTTGGTGGCTTTTAAAGGCCAGCTGGGACTACATATTGAGTCCAGGGCCAACCTGGACTACAGAGCAAGATCCTATCTCAATAAATAGATGAATAAATAAATATAAGTAAGAAAACAAAAATAACATAAAATAACAGTAACACAGCCCTAGACTCAGCAGAGTACTAGCTTGGCAACAATACCTGAGGCTTTCCCAGGCTCTGCTGTAGGGAAGGTAACAGTCTTGTTCCTTATGCGAACTTCTGTGGATGGAGGCTTTTTCATTGGTTTTGCCAAGTGACTTACGGAGGGCTCAGATGTTAGGCTAAGAATTCCAAACTTGTTGGAGGCCAAATGAGGTAAAAGCTTTTCTTGAGTCAAGTCTTCTCGAATCTGAACTTTCACAATTTTCTGAAATGAGCCAAATTTAAAAATGAGGCACAGGGTGGGTGGGACAGCTCAGCAGTTAAAGTGCTTGCCTAGCAAGCTCAAGGATTTGGACTTGATTTCTCAGCACCACATAAGCCAGGCCTGTTGTAATCCCACAACTCAGGAAGCTGAGGCTGGAGAATTGCTGGGAGTTTTGGGCCAGTGTGGGCTCCATAGTGAGTCCAGGACTAGCCTGGACTACTGAGTGAGACCTTGTCTCAAAAAAAAAAAAAAAATACAGAGGATAGAAAAATTTCAAAATTCACAAATGTAGCTTTGAAAGTAACAATTCCAATTTTAAAATTATAGTGAATAAAAGGCAAACAAACAAAATACTGATTTCAAAAATCAGTTTCTTTCACCTTAAAAAAAGTAAATCAGTCTCTATCCCCTCTCCTGTCACGACCTTCTTTTCAACAGCAAGTCTTGCAAATTAGCAATGGCTTCTAGGTGCCACCCTACGTCCCCAAGAGAACTGCTCAGGTCACTATGGGCAAAACTGTGCCGAATACACTACTCAAATAGCTCTCGCTGGCAGGAAGAGCCGTGCCCTTGAGCGCTGAAATGCGAGCACGGGTAAGGGTCGTGGAGCAGAAGCTATGCACGAAGAGGAGCGCCACCCGGAAGACAGCTCAAGTACCTTCTGTCCTTTGTCACTGTGTATGTAGATCAAACCACTCCATGGGAACACGGATTGCTTTGTGGACAAGGATGAATTGGGACTCACAAGAATTTGTTCTTTACTCCTTAAAAAAAAAAAGAATAATAAAAGCAGGAATATCCTATTATCTTGCAGCTGTCATTACAAGAATTACAAACAGTATTTCCTATGGCTGGTAGAAGGCAGAAAACAAAGTCGGCCCCGCCCCATGGCTGATCAGGCCTCTGTCCCCAGATGTCATGGAGCTGAATGACATAAATGAGCAAAGCTCGTGGAAACGAGCCGCACCACAGAAACATGTCAAAATCAATTTGAAATAAGTTTCTGGAGCAAAAAGGGCCCACAGTACGGAAGTCTTGAGCCGCCTGAGCCTCAGGAGTGATCCAGCCACAGAACACAGAGTAACAATGCCCCAGGAGGGAAGTAGAAGTGGCAAGATGGAGAAGGGAACTAGACAGAAGGTGTGTCTCCTCATTACCAGCTGCTGGTCTGTCTCCAAAGCTTTCTCAAGACCATGGGTACCAGGGAAGGCGGTCCATGGGGTTAACGTGACCAGACTTGTGACCCAAAGAAATAATCAGACACGTCAGAAAGGCCAGAGTAAGGCTATTTCCCAGAGTCACGTGTGAATGTGGAGCTAGGAAGGAGGTTATCTGTAAAAGCCTGTTCTGCCATCTCTGTGCAGAAGTAAAGAAGCCTCATGTTGTTGTCTGAAAAGCTACATGTATCCCAAACATGAAGTAACTTCCAGGGAATTTTGTGGTGACCCGGTAAAGTCGCTGGCAGGAGGCACAGTCAGGCAACACCTCCTATCGCTAAGGAGGCTGCACACAGAGGCAGCTGCACATCAGCGGCTGGCCCCAAAGGACTTCTTCACAAAAGACGACAAATAAGCTGGGCCACAGTGCCCGCGTTTTACACTCCAAGAAGCCCTAACTGAGAAATGTCCTTCAGAAAAACCTGCAGCACCATGGTCCCAACTACGGGCAGGACAGACAGAACCCCTGAGTACAGGGCTTTCACCACCTCCCCCCACCTCGTGGCACGGTTTATCTCTGCCCTTCGGATTCTGTGGTCAGAAAGCTGAGCCAAGGAGATGGTGAGGTCTCCACTCTCGAGGGCTACTTGCCCTCGGACACACTCCTCACCTACTGTCTCCAGCACAGCCATCCTCTGGTGTGTGTGATCTCCCCTCCACTAACTGTGCAGCCTAAAGTCACTGCCACCCCACAGAGCCCGACAAGTGGTCTGGACAGTAAGCACAGCACAAACTTGCCCTGAGCAAATCTCTTTTACTTGCAGTGCTGGGGACTGAAGTGAGGTCCCAGGCATGCTAGGCAAGTGCCTTACCACTAAGCAGCAGTATCCCAGACCCTCAGTGAGCTGCAGGGGCATATTTTATAATCTGTAAGAAGTCACCACGATGGCATCACTGTGAATGTCTCCAATACACACTTACTCTGGTGCAACAAATCCATGCTGTGGTGTGACTGTCAGGCAGTGTGCTGGCCAGTACAGCTCAAACTTCAGGGGCCAGGCAGAATTATTTATGATATGGAAACGTCCAGTTTTTGCCATGTCGTCTGCTGTATGAGATTAAAAAAAAAATCCTTATATTTGGCAATAGCGAGAAAGACAAGTAATAGAAGTGAATCTATAATAAATATATTAGTATAGTAGCTTATTCTGCACCTCCCTTTAACTGCTCAATTATAAGAATTCCAAATTCCCGCTAAGTCTATTTGATAACTCTTAGAACAACAATGACGCTGGTGCTACTGAATAGTTAGAGAAGAATAAAAATCTGGAAACTATCTCTGCCCAGTGTTACTGTGGCATATGTGTGTACCAAACTTGTTCCTGGGTCTGGAGGAGTGGCTCAGTGGTAGGCAAGCGCTACGTCAAGGACTAAGTGCCTGAGTTCGATACTCCAGCACTACATAAACTGGGAGTAGTGACACACACCTGTAATCCCAGCACTTGGGATGCTGAGACAGGAGGAATGCTGTGAAGCCAGCCTGGACTCCGTAGTGAGTTCAAGACCAGCCTGGCACCCTGTTTCAAAAAAAACCCAACCTTGTTCCTGCTCTGATGAACCATGCCAGGGTCCAGGAGTGAGAGGTGGGAAGGGCCTAACAAGGTCTCTGAGGGCAGCGAGGCTCTGAAACCAGCAGCTGGGGCTGGGCTCGCAGCGAAGCTCAAGGTGAGGACAAGGACTAGGGGAGCCCAAGGTAGGTATGGAAGACGGTGCTGGTGGACCCGAGCGAAGGGCATGGAACTCCCACAAGTGTGGCCAAGCTGGCGCTTGTCACAGAGCACAGACCTGAGCACTCCTGGATATGTCGCTGCTCAGATACTCACAAGCAGAAGGAGCCACCAGAATCACATGTTCAGGCTGAATGGTCCACAACTCTTCAGAGGCCACAGCACCATGGTGCACGCTGGTAGTTCGGGAGGGGAAAGGAGAGCCCTGGGGACCTCTGACTGGCAGCACATCCAAAGAGACGTTGCTGCTGTGTTTGCCGGATGTTCCTGAGTCACCAGGAAAACTTCACAATTTGGAAAGACAGAGAAAGAAGTTAAAAATGATGAAAAGTCATATCATTTCACAAGTTTCTATATTCATCAATCTAAAAATACTAAGAGAACTAAAAGGGCATCATATGCCATGTGGTTTTTGGTACATAAAAATGCTTATATTTAAAGCATTACTCAGGGCTGGGATGCAGCTCTTGCCCTGCATGGCCTAGCCTGGCAGGGAGCGGCATGGCATGCCTGTGCTGGATGCCCTGTTCTGCTAGAAAGAGAGAACCGAAGGAGTGAAGAGGGGTCAGCATAAGGAAGTGGATGACAATCAACACTGAGCCCCAAGTCCACCGGCCAACCTCACATGAGGGACAGGCAAACCTTCCTCAGAGCGGAAGGCCAAGATGGAACTAAGTCAGCACCTGTGGCTATGACGGAGTAAGGCAACTCAGGTCAACAGCGACCACAGATGTATAAGGTCTGGTGGGCTTTGAGTGCCGTGGCTTAGATTTAAAAGAGTTCACCAGGGCCAGGGTACAGCTCAGTGATTAGAGTGCTTGTCTAAAAACTGCAAAGCCCAGTCCCATTCCCTCAACACCACCTAACAGCTGAGCGTGGCAGCACACGCCTGTTATCCCAGCATTCGGGAGGACAAGGTGGGCGACGGCCATTAACTTCAAACAAACAAATAAAATGACCTTCCAGAGGCTCAAGCACTGGAAGCCCACAAGGTTTGAAGCCACGCTTGAAGGAGGGAATGTGGACGGTGACTGGATGGTGAGGGCTCTGACTGTACCAGTGAGTCAGTCCCCTGACAGACGCACAGTCTGATGCACTGCTGGAAGATGGTGGCTACTGAGGAGGTGCCTACCTGGACAGCAGGTCGCCAGTTCGTCCCCAGCCCCTCCCGCTCTGGCTCTCTCCTTCCTCCCTAGCCACCCTGAAGGAGGCAGCAAAGCTCTGCAGAGCTCCCTCTCTATGACGTTCTATCTCAGCACAGCCTACTGCCACAGAATCAGTCACCCACCAAACGAAAGCTTGGAAACCATGCCAAAAGAAGCCCTCCCCCTCACGCTGTTGTTCCTGAACATTCTGACACAGCAAAGCTAATTAACACCAAAGGGTAACTCAGTATTTCTGAGCATCTGTCTGAAAGATAACTCCTAATTAACAGCAGATTACACCTGGAATAAGTGATAAGAATACCAGTAGTAACAGGGCAGCTCAGCAATGGGCACCACTGAGAGGGTGTACTGAAGAGCAAACAGTACCAGTTCCTCGGTGCCCTGCCAAGTGTGAAACCCACACCTGCAGACTGAAATAAGGAATGTTTTCCAAACTGCCTAGACTCTAAAAATGACGTCACTGGTAAGAAAAGGGTTAGTGATAACCTGCAATCTACTATTACTATTTTTAACCAGGAAATACTTTTTTAAAAAGACAAAAAAAAAAAAAAAAAAAAAAAAAAAGGACATGCTGCATCCAACACACTGCTGTCCTTATCAATGGAAAGCTTTTACGAGGACAGACTGGCTTGTCTAGAACTGTTGGTGAGGACCCCTGAAACGTATGAGTATACTGTGTACTGGATACAGTCTTCAAGAATTCATGGAAAAGTCATGCAATGATCAAGAGCCCCTTGAGGTGAGTCACACACCACATGCACACCATAACCTGAGGGAGAGTACAGCCAGCCACAGATAAAACCTCCAAAGTCCAGCCAAAATAAACACAAAGCACTGCACACAGCACGCCCTGGGCTCACAGCACAGAGCATCCCACTGGTGCTGAACACAGCACCAAGGAACTGGCTCAGCAGGAAAGCTCAACATGGACCGATGTTCAGCTCTGTGAGTTTGACCAAATGACACAACATTCTGTCATCATGCTTGTGAAGGGCAGGAAGGACTGAGGAACCAAAGAGGCCGAAGAGGCAGCTTTGTGAGACATGTTATCCTCAAGCAGATTCTGGAGCAGAGGTGTGACATGGGAGCTTCTAGCACATCTAGGGCTACCACAGTCATCAACCTAAAATTGACTCAAGTTAGGTCAGGAAGAAAGTGCCTAAGAATAAAGTCAATGTGGTAAAATGTTAACACTTACGGCAGGGGTTTTCATACTATTTTTAGACTGTCCTTAAAGTCTCCTCCAGCCCCAGGAACAAGTCTGGTACACACATGTGCCACAATAACACTAGGCAGAGACAGTTTCCAGATTTTTATTCTTCGCTAACTTTATTCAGTATCACCACTAAATTTTAAGGTGAAATAAAGTTTTAAGTGAGAATAATAAGGTAGAGACATCACGCCTACTATAAATCAAATAATCTTGAAAATTGGTGAAAGGAATCTTTACTTGTACATTTGTCTTACCCTTTAGATTCTAAGCTAGCTTTGGAAGAAGGCTGGAGAAATTCCGGGCTGGAAGTGAAATCTCTGAATTCTCCAATTACTGAAAGGATAACTTTACGCATATTTCCATAGAAGAGTTGAATATCATTAGGCCGTTGAGGAAGATCATATACTGAAAAAGAAAAAGATGTTTTCAAATCTGCTAGCTTTATACATGCAAACATAAAACAACTGGTAAGGTTACATATCATCTAGCAGCCACAGAACACTTGGGGCAGGTGACATTTGGTTATGACTACACCACTGGCTGCTCAGCACCTGTGGAAGATAGCTCGGCTCTGGGCCTGAACGACAACTACCTTTGCCACCTGTTAGCTCTGTGATCTGAGGCAAGTCATTTAACATCTCTGGGCTTTCGCTTCCTCTACTATCACCTCAAGCAGCAGCCCATTTCAGAGTGTTGGAAGTCCTAAGGTAATAACATTCCTGAAGATAAACGTATGACAACAAGCATCTGTATGAAGCCTACTGTGGGCCAGGTACTGTTCCTTTCTAGCTTTCAGAATGAATCTCTGACACTAACACCTCCCTTTTGAAGACAGAAAAGTGAAGCACAGAGGTGTTGAGGATACAGTGTGTGAGAGTCGCCAGACATGCAGTTTAAGCAAATTGAGAACCAGGTACCATTAGTATCACTAAATATTTCTAGAGTGATAAAACAGTGCTCAAAATGAGTACTTCTAGGTCAGGCCACCTGAATAAATACTGCAAGAAATTCTACAGAATCTACGTGGCCTCTGGAAATAAATTAGATGACATTTAGAATTTATATATTACCATCCCCTCCCCACCCCACTAAGAGACAAGGTCTCACTCTGTGGTCCTGGTGGACCTGAACTCATTACGTAGCCCAGGATGGCCTTGACCTCATGGCAATCCTCTTGCCTCCTGAGTGGCTGGAATTACAGGTGTGCACCAACGTGTCCAATGATTTGGTGCTAGGGACTCTAACTCAGGGTCCTGTACGTGCTAGGCAAGCACTTTAACCACTGGACTATTTCTTTAGCTGTAGAATTTATATTTTAAATATTTTCTTTTCTTTTTGTAAATATTGGGAATCCCACCAAGGTCATTCTACCACTGAGCTGTATCTCCAACCTTTCTTCTATTTTTATTTGGAGACAAGATCTTGCTAAGTTGTGCAAGCTAAGTTTGAACCTGAAGTCCTCAGAATTCAGCCTGAGAAGCAGCTATGCTTATAGCTGTAATGCCACTGCGCCTGAGTTAAACAGAAATTTTAAAAATTCAGAATCTATAAATTTAAATTTATCTTAACTGAGACATCCGACTATGAACATTTATGTCAACTGTGAGAATATTTACTATACACTACTTATTTGTGTAGGAGGGAGACCACGGCAAGGAGGTGCAATGATAGTGCACAAGGGGCACCATTCACATGGTGGTGGCCTCCCAGGAGACCCTGCGCTCACCAACACGGAGGGTGGGGTGAACACACAGCAGTCCCGAGGTCTGCTGTTCCTCCTGGCGTCTGACCCAGCTGGTGCTTTGCTCCTGCTAACTTCATAAGTGAGGACCCTGTCCTGGTGCCCAGACATTGCCCAGCGTCCATCAGGTCAGCAAAGACAATGCTACCGGATCCTGGCACTATGCCAACTCCTGAACTGCAGCAGACACCTGCTACCTGCTTGTAATCAGCCCTCCCAGCCACGGTGCGAGGAGGCGAGCATTCTCCAGCCTCATGACACAGTGTCCGGCGCTCTCACACAGGGCCCTTCCTGAGGGATGCAAGCAACTGACGGGTGTGATCTGTGTCTCCACTCCCACTGCGAGCTCCTTCTCCACGCTCTGCCACCTCAGCACACAGACAGTAAGTCTGCTCCAACCCTGACCATCAGTTTCACTAGCCTATGCCAGCCTTTCTAGGCAAAGACTCCAAGCCTACTGGAAAGTGTGGCATCCCTCAAAAAAGTAAATATCCTCTGCCTTTATATTCCAGAAGCAAAGTATATTCTATCACTTACAAAACAAACAAAAGAGGTGGAAAAAGCTAAGATCCTACCACCAAAACATACCCACCTAATACTGTGGTACATATAATCTTGCAGTGGTATTTATATACATCTTTACACATTAAATAACTTTTACTCAGATCAGATCTTACTATGTAAAATTAAAATTTTATTTTTGTATCAATAGAAATGCATATTGTATTTGGCATGGAAGTATTTTCCATAATTAAGTCATCCCCATACTCAGGCACTGTGGTCACTCCCTGCTCAACAAAAATACTGAAAATTTATATGTATAGCTTTGTACAATTTGTATGCCTTGAAGTATTTATTCTGTATAAACAAAAAAAACACAAACATTTGAACTTTTTTTTTTTTTAGGAGAGACCCTGGATGGTCCTGAACTTGCTCTGCAGCCCAGGCTGGCCTTGAACTCAGAGCAACCCTCCTGCCTCAGCTGTTGGAAGAGCTAGGATTATAGGTGTGTGCCACCACACCTGGCTAATTTTTATGTCGTGTTGGGGAATGGAACTCAGGAACTTACGCACGCTACCCAAGTGCTTTAGCTACTAAGCTCTACTTTTAGTCCAAACCTTTGAACTTTTTTTTACTCAGGTAAGGCTACCTGGCTAGGCCAGTACCCCTTCAGGTCTGATCTGTCTTACCCACGTCTTACTATGGCTCCCTTTTCCCTATTTGTCTTTTGTATGTGTGGTACTGAAATTGAGACTGGGGCCTTCACAAAGAACTACATCCTCAGCCCATTTTTGAATTCGATATTGAAAATGGGTCTCATCAAGTCTTGAACTTGCCCAAGGCTGGGCTCAAACTTGAGATACTCCTGCCTCAGCCTCCCAGGGTGTTGGGATTACAGGTCTGTGCTACTAGGACTGGCTTCTCTGTCCTATAGCAAGCACAGCTGTCCAGAAATCTCACAGTAAGTACGCACTCACAACTGTACAATCTGAAGTTCTATGGTGACCATCCCCACCCGCTGCGCACAAGCACATCCACAGGAGCAGTACCGGGTAAGCAGAGGCAGGAACACAGGCGGGACCTGCTCTTCCTGGAGGACCAGCTGAGGAGTGGACCTGGCGCCACACCTCCCGCTCCAGACCCGAGAAACCCCAGTCTCTGCGATGTCACGCTCGTAAGTGACACGGCTAAGCACCGTGCAAACCAACAGGGCCCCTCCTCCTGTCACCTCACAGCCCGCCACCCCGAAGGCAGCCACACAGGGGCCGCTCACCTTCGTCTACAAGTCGCTCATCTTGAAACACTTCGGCAAAGTCAATGCTCCGCAGCACACTGTGCTCGGGAAGTACCTGCCTGGTAGCCCCAGGATGATGTGACAAGGCTCTGCAAAGACAGGTTTTTATTTAAAAAATAAACAAAAAACAAAAAAACCAAAAAAACCCCCCAAAAACTATTTTACATATAACATGAACTTACTTACAATTTTACCAATGCATGTGGCAAACCCTACTAACAGCATGTTATACTAGCACATCAATCTCATATTTTAAGTCTTAATGTAAGAACTTCTTAAAGAGAAAAACCTGATCTGATAGTTTCCTTGAAACTACACATGGCAGGAACATCAATTTCAGTTAAGTATTAATATCAAAACAGTGTTCCAATGTAACAGTAGAAAGAAAGGTAAAATTAGATTCTTTTTAGATCTTACACTTTCATTATTTGTTCATTGTTAGGTTATTTATCTCAGGAAAAAAAAGAATATGCTAAAAAATGGTAAGACCTCAGAGAGAAATATCTAAAGGTAACATAATGCATCTGCTCTCATCCAGAGAACCCCTGCAAAGAAGAACCCTCCCTCAGGTTATGTAACACAGGTGCACTACAGCTGATGCCCTAGGTCTTCCTGTGACGTAGGAACCAGACCCATGCACACACCACAGGTCGGAGCCATGTGGCCCACTCCAATACAAGGATGGAATGGCCACTGCTTGGGCAAGGATCCTATAAGGATCCTGGCTTAAGGGGCTATCAAAACCAAGCTTTGACTTAACAACTAAAGTAAATTGTTCTGCTCTAAGTCACTAGAGTTACTAGTTCTCTTAAGGAAACTTCCTTAATGATGACTTGAAACATCTGGTCATCCTCAGATGTTCACAAATAAAATCTTATTATTGTAAATTACACATGGGCTGGAGGAATAGCTCAACAGTTAAAAGTGCTTGCCTAGCAAACTCAAGGCACTGAGTTTGATTCCCCAACATCATATAAGCTGGGCATGGTGGCACACACCTATAATCCCAGCACTCGGAATGCTGAGGCAGGAGAATTGCCTGAGTTTGAGGCTAACCTGGACTGTACAGTGAGCTCAGGGTAAGCCTGAATTACAGAGCAACACCCTGTATCAAAAAAAAAAAAAGAGTATATTACACAAAGAGGAGTTCTGAAACAATAAACTGATTTCTTCATCTTAGTGGGGAAAAAGAAAAAAACCCAGCTCTGGTAATCTGGTTTCTGTAAATGTCAGGGTCTGTTTCTAAAACAATTAAGAAAAGCACAGCCAGGTTCAAAGGTAAACTCTTCCCGTGTGCCCTGTCCTAACAGGAAGGAACAAGGCCTGAAACTAGGGGAGAGACCAGGCACTGCACACAGAAGGGACAGGGCCTGGACCAGGGGAGGGACAAGGTGTGGCACACAGAAGGGAAAAGGCCGGGAACCAGCAAAGATGTTTCCTGTAGGAATTTTTTTTTTCTTGAGACAGGGTCTCACAATGTAGGCCAGCCTGGTACTGAACTCACTGTGTAGCCCAGATTGGCCTTGGAATCATAGCAATTGTTCTACCTCAGTCTCCCATGTGCCACCATGCCCAGCTTATGCAATGCTGGGGAATCGAACTCAGAACTGTGCACTTGCTAAGCAAGTGCTTTAACCACTGTGCTATTCCTTCAGCCCACTCCCGTAGGAATTTCCAATTTAAGTTATAGCAACTGATCAGCTGAACAAACCTGACCACAAGTTTTCTTTTCACCTACTAGTTCACTGACAGTGAAGCAAGTCCTAAGAACTCCAGATCCCATGTATAACGAGTCTGCATATTTCCACTGATCATTTCCCAATACTGTCCACAATTATGGTATCTACCTTCGATACTGCTGCCTGGAAATCTCATCTCCACCAAAGAAGTATACAGTTGACAGTTCTGTTGTAGTCTTACAATCATTCTTTCTGTCTGATGGATTATATATTAAAGTAATATCCTGATGTCAAAAAAAAAAAAAAAGTCAGGAGTGAATATTAGGGACTTTACTTGGGAAAGTCTCTCCGTTCTGGATATGTAGTCTTAGGGACTTAGGCATTTGATACAGACAATGCAAGTGCACATATGTGACATTTCCAAGAACCGTAGATGAGAATTTGCACTCCCTATCACTTTCAACTATTAACACTTCATTATTAATGTATTCTTCTTAGTAATACTTCAGTTTTTGGCCATATATAACTATGTACAAAATATATACATACCTCTTGTGTTCTTTCCTTCAGCACAAATTTATCTGGAAAAATTCTCAATACTTTTGGATCCAATAGAACTTTTTTCTGAGAATCCTTGAAGCCCACTGCTTTAACAAAAGCTGCTCGTGAGCCAGTGTTGCGGACAGAAAAAACGACTCTACTTTCTTTGCCAGGGGTTAAACCATTCACAGTTACCATATAACTGTCAGATAACTTTTTAACACCTTCCAAAATAAGATTACTTGTTCCTCCATATCCAGACAAAGGTATCTTAAAAGAACAAACAATTGAAAATTACTTTATGTAAGAAAGTAGATTCAATAATGGAATAAAATGCAGAAAGACTCAATACAATTAAATGTTTCAAATGTTTCTATAGCTGAGCTAGGACTTACCTTGTAAGTATAATACTTAGCCCAGTTTTACACAAAGACCTTATCTTACAGGAAAAAAGGAAGCTGCAACAATACTTAATCTTTGAGTATGCTAAGCTAAGAATAATCAGTGTTATCTGTAATATGATAAAGGAATGGCAAAAATATTAGTACAGATATGCTTGATTAAAAAGATTTTGGTATAAATCACATCTGTAACTTATTTTGAAATTTATATAAAAATAGATGAAGTGACAAATAGTAAGATACGTGGTAAGAAATACAGCAAAACAACTTTCTGGGTCTAAGTGGTAAGGTATGCAGGTATTCACTATATTCTTTCAACTCAGTAATTCTGAAAGTTTCGTAATAACATGTATTTGGCTTCAAATCCTTCTGAAAAATAATATTAAGAATGAACAAAAAAATCCTCTCGTCTTTGTGTCACCAGTATCTGGAACAGAACCTAAGAAATTCTATTAACAGATACTTGTTATGGCTCCCTAGAACTCAGTGTTGAAATTTAATCCACAATATAGCAGTACCAAAAGCTGGGCCTTTGAGGAAGTAACTATCTAACTGGTGATGAGGGCCCTTGTGAAGGGGGCAGTGCTTCTACCCCTTCTAGGAGAAGACACAGTAAGAAGGTGTCAATTTTGAGCAGGGTGGTGCCTCACCAAACATAGAACCTGCTACCACCTGCTATCAGACTTCCCTGTCTCCAGACTGTGAGCAATTTCTCATTTATAAATTACCAACTCTGTGGTATTTGGTTCTATCAGACCAAACTGATGAAGGCAGTATTTCTGCTAACTTGAAAAAATAATATTTAGCTGGACCTGTGTGTAGAAATGTAATCTGAGCATTCTGGAAGGCTGAGGCAGGAAGACTGAAAGGTCAAGCTCAACCCAGGCAACTTAGCAATTCAGTGAGATGTCTCAAAATCAAAACTAAGAAGGGGTGGGTGTTGTGGGGGGAACTTTGGGTTTGAGTTTAGTGTGAAGGCTCTGAGCTGGATATCCAGCAATGAAAGAAAAAAGAAGGGGAAAAAAAGATAATAAAGTTTACTTGGAAATTCAGTATCTTAAAAACCTCTACGTGGATCTATCTGTACACGTGTTTTAAAAATCTCAAACTGAAACGAAATTTAAAAACATCAGAAGACACTGCAGACTGCAGAAACACCACGATGCTGGATGGCTGCCTCTGTAATTCGACAATTTGGTTTTAAGCCTAGACACTTAAAAAGCAGAGCAGAGCCTGCGTGGAGGCTAAGTGCCCACCCCCTTCCAGCTCCTGGGCTTCCTCCTTCCTCAGATTTCTCCCCATGGTCACTGCATGGGAGGAAGTGGAGATGGCAGATGGGATAGATGGCCAAGGCTCAGGTCGCCTGGCATGGTGGCAGCACGGTCTTAGGTGAGACAAACAGCAAAGAAACCGCAGCCAAAAGACTTCTGAAAACGACCCCACTTTTACCTTCTGTGACAAGAGCCAAATAATACCAGCTTATCTCCCCTCAAGCACCAGCACATTTTCTGGTGATTCCCAAGAAACCTATGGCCTGGATTTACGCAGCAGTGGGTGAGGATGAAAGTCATCTTAGACATTTAGGATCCTTGGGAGAACGTGCTGCTGCTGAGGGCCTGCTGAAGGGACATGGATGGCGGGACGAAGTGCACCTGGGGACGGCCTCTCCACCGTGTGCATCTCCACAATCCCAGTCAGCGGAGGAACTGGCCTCGGGGGTAAGCATAATTTAGGCACAATTTTCCCTTCCCAATGTTTAAAGTTACAGTTTCAAGTTAAAAAGTACAGTCTATAATTTACAAACGTTAAACATATAATTTGTTACAAGCTTTATGGGAAGAAAGAAAGGCAATGAAATTACCTTACCATGAATTTAATGCCTGGTTGTAATCTATTTCCAAGCTGTTTGATTTCTAGTTTGGCCAACATACAAGATAATCGGGTCGGTGCAAATAATACAGAGATAGTAACATCCTCCTTTGGGTGAATTCTAATCTCACAGCTACTGGTCAGGCGCTCTTCTGAGCCAAACATGTTTTGAAGCTGTAATTTAAAAATAATCACTACATCAAACAAAAAAGTGGCACAAATAAAACACATTTACACAAACTCTTCCAAAAAAATAAAGAAACAAAACTGATGAGCACATGTGAGTGTTCTGGACCTAGAGAAATCGTACCCAGACAAAAGGCAGGGCACTACAAACCTGAAAGCAGTCCTGGTCCTGTCCTCGAATAAGCAGTCGTAAGTTCTGGGTTGTAGAGGTACAACTGCTTCTTAAAGCCAGTTTCTGAAGCCTAAAAACAATATCACATGTCAAATGCTGTTATCTGTGGATGTTGCTACAGTTATCACGACAAAGCCAGACAAAGCCCAACACAACGTCCAGAGAGGGACGGACAGGTGAAACAGGCCATTTCTTTTTTCCCCCCAACTACTTTTATTATTATACATATGTAATACAGAGTTTTTACAACGAATTTGGGTATTTCATGCACACATGTATCATATCAACTTTACAATCCTTTCCCATTTTTGACTCATCCACCCCCTCCCTATCCCTTCCTCCAATTCTGGCTATCACTTCATGTGGTTCTATAGAATGTCTGTGTTTTCCAAGTCAGAGAGACTATACAGTACTTAACATATTAATCTTCCGCACCTGTATCATTTCACTTAAGTCACCACTCTAACTCAGCTTCCTATTCCTCAAATGGGTCGCAGTAGTTAAATCTTGATGCCTCTTCTCTGAATCCAACCAATCCCTTTATTGGGATACTTACCAAGTTTTTTTTTTTCCCCTGTATATTTCTGTATCTTTGTTGCTATTCTTAAACCTGGCCTTACCCACCAGTTCACATTAGAAAATAACTATGAGCATGTAGTTCAAAAGACTAGTAAATTTTGCAAAGAAGAAGGAAAAAAGTTAAATATCAAATGCCATAGCTGAATACTGGAAAGTACGTATTTGTACATTCACAGGATTATCTTTACATCAATCAGTTTTCTTAGGATAAATTTTCACCAGTGACCTAATAAGTGAACTGCTACAATACAACAAAGCTAAAACTATATCACATTGCTACATTAAATGAACTTAAATCTATACTACATAAATATACTTAAAGTAACAGATATGAAGGCAAATTTAGTTATTTCAGAATTTTTTAACTTTCATAACTTATTTACTCATATTTCACTGATTACTAACATTCTGCTAGATTTGGTTTATAATTTTATCTGTCTATCCATCCATATATTTGTGCATTTGTATTCTTAAGAGATTTTAGGTCAATTCCCCATGTTGGATTATTAATTAGAAATTACTCTATTTTGCACACTACTATACTATTACTAATAATAATGTTGTGGGGAGATTTCAGATTTTATAGAAGAACTGGTACTGCTTTAAAAATATATCAACCAGATGACTTAATTACCAATCTATTTTTTATTACATTTTCTCATTAGATGTTACCTTCCCTTCAAGCTGTTTTGGTGCTGCTTATGTTTCCACCTCTCAAAGAGGATAAACTCACATTCAACATCAAAAAAGTGAATTGCTTCATTCAACAAGCTTAAGACTTCATCAATCTGCTACATTAAATGGACTTAAATCATATAAGTATGCTACAGTTAAAGCAATAAATAGCTATGCTCAGTTATTTCAGAATTTTTTGACTTTCATATACTGATTACTCATATTTTGAAATGCATTTTTAAAAGAGGGCAACTTTTAATTAAAACTTAAAACTCACTACAGGAAGATTAATCCAACACAAATAGCTTTACCTCAACTCTAAAAATAGCACCACTGTCCTAAGTAACACTGGAAGGCTGAGGGTTCAGCCCAGCAGTTAGAGTGCTTGTCTAACAAGCACAAGACCCTGGGTTTGGTTCCCCAGCACCTCATAAGACAAGCATGGAAGTGTACAACTGTAATCCCAGCATTTGGGAGGCTACAGCAGAAGGAGTGCTGTGATTTCAAGAGCAGCTTGGACTACATAGTGAGTTTAGGACCAGCTTGGTGCAAGACCCTGTCTCAAAAACAAACAAACAACCCAGATAAAAACAAAAATAACACAGGAGAGAAGGCTTTCAGTTACCGGATGGTGAAATCTTGCCCTTCTGTGCTGCTATGTGTATACATACTGTGTCCTGCCAAGAGGGACGCCGCCCCACATCAGGAACTGCCTGTTGGACAGGATAGACGGAATATCCGGGGAGCGAGGTCTTGGGGGCAGAGGCTCGCTTCCTGAAGAAACGACTTCACCTTTTAACATGACTTCATACTGAGGTCCACATGGACGCACAAATATTCTCAAGATCCTAACAAAGCAAAAAAAAAAAAAAAGAAGAAGAAGAAGAAGTCATTAAATGTCCTGCATTCAGCTATTTCCTACATGTCTCCCAATCCAGGCTACACCGACGCTCCTATCCTCAGAGCTGTGCCCCAGGAACGGGCAATCACAGCATACCCACAAGGTGGGACGTAAGAAGCTGGCACTGCTACAGGAAAACTATTTTAAGGAACGTGGGAAGATTCAGGAAAGTTTCAGAAGAGCCAGTCCAGGGGAGTTGTGGGCCAGTGTAGCAGGTACAGACACTTGGATGGACGCAGCTGGCTCTTTCCTCCCTCTGCAGAATCCTTCTGGAAACAGGCAGGATAAGCCATGTGTCCTGGGAGGTGTGCATCAGCTAGGTCTGTGCACTCAAGGCCAACGCAGTGATGGTCTGACTGTGACCTGATCGATGCTCCAGCCTGAGTGCCAATATGCTAGCACGAAGAAGCGGTGGGTAATAGTGAGGAACTAATAACCAACAAGCTCGGCCAAGCGCTCCCTGAGAGACAGTGTTACTAAGCAGCCGCAAACCTGGCGTCGTATTACTTTTGTCAAAACACACTTGAAAATACTGATTTTTATTTACTTTTATGTTTTTACACATCGCACCCCTTTTCCCTTCCCACCGTCTCACCACCCCCATTTTCCCTTTCCCTCTCCACAAAGTCCATCTTCTTACTTTCTTCTGTATCACATACCTCTTTTTATAGTTTGGTTTTCTTCTATTACAGAAAAAATACTGACTTATCAATTTCTGTTTAGCTAGTCTTACGGAAGCCTTTTTAGTAACACGAGAGAAACTGTGGCTACATAAAAGAAGCCAAGGGGAGGTGTATCATGAATCAGGTGAAGCACAATATGCACTTCTGTGCTCAGGCTCTAAGACACCATGTCTGAGTGAGTGGCTGTTTCGAGAGACAGATAAAGATGTGTCATTATCGATATTCTGTATTACCTTTCCTCACAGGCTCTGGGGTCCTTCGGCGCATATGAAACTTTCACTTCATGCTCTTCTCCAGGCTTAAGGAACAGACTGTCTGGATATACTGAAAAGTGACTTCCTGCCTCTGGGACCTGAACAATCACATGAAGTAACACAGCAGCTCACACAAACTGTTCTCCTGTAGGCCCTCTGCTCCCAGATCTTTCTCCTTACTACTAGGATGGGTTATTTGATTTGTTCTCCTCGACTCTTACAGTCTTACTTTCTTGGAAAGACTATCTTCCTCCTTCCTCCTCCATAACTAATTCATCTTCCACTCTGCCCCTGCTCCCAATCACTGACAACTTCTTGCTCTCTCAGGGCCTCAGAAATAACATCTACATATGTGGATGACTTTTCTCCAACTATACTAGGCCACAGGATGATGCAAGTATCTTTTAGGAACTAATCTAGAACTTGGTTCTTATTTCCAAAACACTTGACCTCAACTTTAAAGCATCAAGTGCATATCTCCCACCAGCCTACTCAACAGCCAGCATCATGATGCTCTGCCAGTCTTTGTGCACTGACAGTGCAGCGTATCCAGCAGGACTGCAGACCACAGGACACCACTCAGTAAGAAGCTCTACATTACACTGGGCACACACCTGTAACCCCAGCACTAGGGAGGCGGAGGCAGGAGGACTGCTACGTGTTCAAAGCCAGACTGGGTTGCATATTTATTGAGCTCAGGACCAGCCTGGACTATAATGCAAGAATCTGTACCTCCCCCCCGCAAAAAAAGTTCTTACCTTGATATCTAAATAAACCTCAATATTTCCAGCATTTTTCAAAGGTAAATACTGCTTTACTGAGGAATTCACACTGGACAGCAAGTGCACAGTCTAAAGCAAAATAAAACATGCACTTTAAGAAATGGACAAAACTAAAGTAAGATGCAGTTCACAATGGGGTTAGTGCTCCGAAGATAATCTCATGCCACAGCTGATCGGGCAACAGGTGAGATTCAGGTTTAATGCAAGCAGTGGGAAGCAGGTATAAATACAGACGAAGCCTCACACGCTGGACTGCCATCTACCTCAGCTTGGTTCCTAGCAGACCACAGACAGCTCCTGTGGGCTGGGGTTGGAGACCCAAGCTATAAGAGATTATATAAAACAATTCAACTCCTTGAACAAATAAATTGTAAAGCAGAAAACTGAGAAAGACGTAACTAACTATAAATTTAAAAATATTTTAAAAGATAAACTAGTGCAACATCAGGACATTGAAATTCTGATTCAAACCAATTTTAAAGAAACTTCAAGAAAAAAGAAAAATATTAAGCAGTGAATAAAATACTGTTCATTTTAATGTATAATAATATTGATATAGCTATATGTTTTCAGAAGTCCTTAACTTTAAAGATATATGCTGAAATATGTAAATGAAGACTAGGATATTTTTAAAAGAAGGATAAGGTATAGCTTAAACGTAATTCAGACGAGTAAATAACTTCTGGAATTGGTTGATAGATCCTTCATTATGTGAAGAACACTATTGTGATGGTTGCTAGTCTCCCAAACTTATGTTTGGTATTTTCTACAAAATAAAATAAAATAAAATACCTAAAGTAAAATTAGCCTGACCTCCAAGTGCTGAGAGTACCTGCAGGTCCCTGGGAGCGTGAATCCTGGCAAAGCCTGCTCTTGCATGGAGTCTCACACTGCTAAGAACTGGGGCTGGGTTGGGGCTGTCAACTTCCAGATCAACTCTCGCCAAGAACTCTTCTGCTGAGTCCAGAACCTCTGTAAAATTCAGTCTTTTACTCTGGGAACCGGAGAGCTAGTTAGCCCTGAAAGCTACCAGCCGTCCAACACAAGGCCCTTAGGATCACAGGAAAACTTAGGCAAAAGAGTTATTCAAAAAATTAAAAGAAAAAAATCAAGAGTGGAGAGAAAGGCAGAAAGAGATAACATCTCAACAAGTTTTCAGTTCCATTTGTATGGGTTACCCACACTTGCATGGGTTTGACCCAAAATATCATGCCACTGTCCCATTTTCTAAACCACAAAAAATTCTTGAAAGATTACCCAAAATAATCAGTTACTAAGAGAAGGAATTCATTTAAGTTTGTACACTTTTTTTTTTTCCTTTTTGAGGCAGGATCTCACTTTGTAGTCTAGGCTGGTTCTGAACTCACTATGGGGTCCAGGCTGGCCTTGAACTCAATGCAATCCTCCTGCCTCAGCCTCCAGAGTGCTGACATTACAGGCAGGCGCCACTATTCAGCTCTACTGCAGACCATTCAGCTCTAGAGAAATTCCCACAGAATGTAAATATGATACCTGAAGAAGTGACTAGTTTCTTTGGACTATGAAAAAGAACCCATATAATCAGAAATTCTGGATCCTATAAAACAAAAATAAAAATTTTTCAGTTAACATACACTGGTATCAAGACTGAAATCTTAATGAGAAAAAAGCGGTTTGATAACTTAGCTTCTTTGTTAATTCTAAACCTACCTGACCCTCATAACTGGCAGGCATCACATGACTGACCACGGAGGGCGCTGCCAGCTGGGCCAGCACATTAGCATACGGAGCAGTGGCCAGCGAGGCCTGGACTGGGTCCTTGGAAAAGGTGAAGCAGCGCCAGGCCAAGGCATTCTGTTCAGAAGGAGAAACACCACAGAGCTGCGCTACGTGTGAATGGAGCAGTGTCTGCAACCCCCACAGGTGGCTCCCGACACACGCTGGTACTCACAGCATTAATAGTCAGCCTGATGGGCACCGCGGCATGCGACCTGTTGATCAGCTTCAGCGGGAGAGCCTTCCAGCCTCCGTAAGTCAAGTCACCAAAATCAAGCACACCTTTCCCTTCTGTTTCCACCTGAGTACAAAAAAGGGACCAATGTGTAAAGAGCAGCCCACTGATAAAAGCAGCAGAGCCCGGGCGTCACCTCCGTCCTCCACCACTTGGCTCCCCACGCGCCATGCCATGAAGAGTTTTTCTCCACCTGTACTTCTGCATGGGCATCCACTGTGGCTGCTGCCTATGAACTGTCTGGGTGAGACCTTCTGAAACTGTGAGCTAAATAAATCTTTCCTCCCTTATGCTGTAGATGTCAGGTGCTCTGTCCCAGCAACGATAAGTAACTTAGTACAGAAATAAAATACATGAGATAATATTTTATCTGTAGGCATTCTGAAAAGACTACTGGATATTAAAATGAAATGAACGTTGTTTTGTTTTGTTTTTTTGAGACAGGGTCTTACTTTGCAGTCCTAGGTGGTCCTGAACTCCCTACACAGCCCAGTCTCGCTGTGAACTCAACTGGCAATCCTCTGCTTTAGTCTCCTGTGTGTTAAGACTATAGGTGGGTGCCACCACATCCAGCTTATGTGGTGCTCAGGAACTGAACACAGGGCCTTAAGCATGTGGGCTAGGCAAGTACTCTAGCCACTACGCTATGACCCCAGCCTCTCCTCAATGAATTCTCTCATTAGAATCTTAACTTCTGGTCCCATTCAAAACTTAACATAAGAGATAGGAGGCAAAGCTTAGTGGTTAAAGCACTTGCCTAGCATGATCAAGGCCCAGAGTTCAAATCCCCAGCATCACCTAAAGATTAGCTGGGCATATTGGCAATGCCTGTAATCTCAGCACAAAGGAAGCTGAGGCAGAAGGCCTGCTGTGAGTCTGAGGCCTGCCTGTGCTAAATAGTGAGTTACGGACTAGCCTGGAAGAAGGAGATTCTGTGTCCAACAAAACAAAACAAAACAAATACCTCAAAACTCCCAAGTCCCAAAACCCTCCAAAACACCACACCTATCATAAATCTCATGGCATTTTCAGATCATGTTACTTAAAAGGAACCATTTCCCTTAGGAGGTAAGTGAGGATACAGCGGCAGGAGCATAGGATGAACTGACACAAACTATAGTTCTCCTTACAGGAGGAGATAGTTGAAACTGACAGCTGGGGCCAGAAGAACAGCACAGTGGTTAGAGCAAGTGCAAGGCCCTGGGTTCAACGCCCAAGTATCACAGAAGATGACAGCAGTGGTACATGCCTGTAATTCCAGCACTTGAAAGGCTGAGGCAGGAAGGTTGCTCTGAGTTTGAGGCCAGCTGGAGCTAAATAGTGAGCTCAGGACAAGCCTATATTGCAGAGCTAGATTCTGTCTCAAAAAAAAAAAAAAAAAGATAACCACCTATCTCCAAAGGCAAGTGTCTGAACAAATAAACACACTAGACATACTAGTAATGTCACAGAAGATCTGCATGCCAGAGTAATAAAACACAGCTGAACGACACGTAAGAGCCCTGTATTAAGACCAGAGAACGGCAGCAGGAGCTGAGTGCCAACCAGCCCATCCACTCTACTTTCCATTCTGGCCACAAAAGGGAAAGGGCAGCAGATAAGGATGCCACGGTGCTGCCAACAGGCCTAAGGAATCACACGTGGACTCTACAGCCTTGTGGCCGGCCTTAGTGCAGGTGCTTTTGGCTTGTGGTAGAATAGCTAACTGACTGCTTTCACAGGTTTTGGTGCATACACTGGGGATGCGATATACTAAAAGAAGCACATGAATTTAGAAGTTTAGCTCTCTGAACGTATGATTTGCATCTAGCACGTAATAAATATTAAATGAGTCCCCCTAAGTGCCAAGCAAGACCTGGAGGTGAAGGCCAGAGGCAGAGACGCTGCCCCAGTGGCGCAGGTCTAACAAAAGCAAGAGACTCAGACAACGGCAGCGAATGGTGAGCGCCTGGTGAGCCACAAGGGGCGAGGTGCTACATGGCAAAGGAGGGGGAGAGAAGCAGGTGCTGAGCACGTGTCCTGGGTAAACAGAGACCAGGGGACGGGGTGACAACACCTCAGGAACAGCTCCTGCCGGTAGCTACAGGTAGAGACCAGGGACACAGCTGAACACTGTCTACCGCACATGACAGACTCCAGAAGATCTGAGCCCAAGGGCCTATGGCTCACAATGAAGCCCTGGCCCGCAGAGGTGACGGACAAGAACACAAATGCCACTTTCATGCATTCTACACCGTGAGTGCCTGAACACGACACTTCCTCCACACCCTGGAAAACAGGGAGCTGCTGAGTGGAGGTGGAAAGCATTTCCCTGGAGAATTGCGTGCTGTGGAAAACCCATGCGCTTTCCCTTCCCCTCGTACTCCTAGGGGCTACCGCGCCCCTCACCCCACTCCCCTCATCCCAGTTCAACACTGAGAGCCACAGCTGAGGGTGTGGTTAATGGAAAACTGGTAGGGGATGAAGGAATAGCACAGTGGTTAGAATGCTTGCCCAGCAAGGGCAAGACCCTGAGTTAATTCACCAGTACCATATAAGTCAGGTGTGGTGACACAGGCCTGGAAACCCAGCACTGGGGAGGCTGAGGCAGAAAGACTGCTGTGAGTTTGAGGTCAACCTACACTACACAGTGAGTTTAGGACCAGTGTGAACTACAGAGCAAGACTTCATCTCCAAAAAAGAAAGACAAAACAAGTAAATTCACTTCAGTGGGAGCTCAGTTACTTCTGGTGAGTATGGCTAAATCAACACAATCAATTACCAAGCTCCCGCGGGTAACAACCATAAAAAACGTTCAACTTGTTTTGACTCTCCCTCCCACATTCCTTCAGCTATTCACTCAAAGCCAGTTCTAACTTCATTATTAATTAAAAGGAGCCACTTCTTATAAAGCAGTAGTTGCTAACACTGCAATCTGAAATCATCTGGGGCCGCCCATGATCTCCTGGCTTTATTTTTTACTTCCACTCCTTTGATTATGGTACAGCAAGGCAACTCACCCACAAGAGGCAGCGGGCTCCCCCCTCTATCCTGGAGAGGAGAGGGGTCTGTGGTCAGAGGTCCACATGTGCACAAAGGCGCACAGTGAGCAGAATGCAAAGAGCCCAGCCCATAAACCGAGTAACAGAGTCACAGCCTACCCCGAAGAGCCCACAGTGGACCAAAAAGAGTCTTCTGAGCAGCTAGCAGAAGTGACCAGCACCACCAGGGAGGGAGTTGAGATGTGCACAGCAGACTAGAGAGGCATACACCCAGCACAACCCTGCCAGGCAGGGGAGCTCCTGGAGCAGGGCACCCAGACTGTGCCCCACTGGGACAGCAGACCGAGAGAGGTTTACCCAGCCCCACCAGACTGTGAGGAGAGCTAAGATCCCAACTAATTCCAGAGAGACTAATGTGTATCAAGAACACAAACAGCAATCAATGCTAGCAAAGCTGTGCAGAAAAAGGAACCGTCCTGCACTGCTGTTGGGAATGTAAGCTGGTACAACCACTATAGAAAGCAGTATGGAAGTTTTTCAAAGGACTAGACATAAATATCCCCTTTGATCCAGTAATACCTCTTCTAGCAATTTTCCCAAAAGAGTCAAAAACAACATGCAACACAGACACATGTATACCCAAATTCACAGCAGCAAAACTAACAATAGCTAAAATGTGGAAGGGAAGACACCAAAATACCCATCAACAGACCAATGAATACATAAATTATGGTATTTGTACACAATGGAGTACTATACATCCATAGACAAATTTGAGGCTTTTGTAGGTAAATGAATGCAACGAGACCAGCATAGTAAAGTAAGTCAGAAGCAGAAGGTGAAACACTGAATGGTTTCTCTGGTAGGAGAAGCCCAGATCATAATTATTATACAACTTAACGTGGGGAATAATGGGAACTGGAGGAGGGGCTGGGCTGGGAGCGTCAAGAAGGGAAGGACCTGTATTTTTGCCACAATATACATATGCACAAAATACTCAAGACCAATGTTAACATCATGTACTGCATTTATACATACCAATAAAATGGGGGGGGGGGGCAGCCACAACTCACTAGCGTGAAGCTTTGTGCACATCTGCCCACAAATCTATTTTCCCAAATATTAACTACTTCTAAGGTTAAACAACCATCGTTAAACACCAGGAGCATCGAAGGTAAGTTTACAAGTAGTTACCTCGATCATGGGGCTCTCAGCAACAGCAGTGAGAACGACTCTGCTTGCCAAGGCTTCTGCTTGGACTACTGTCTCAGCATCTGCCGAAAATGGCCAAGAAGCAACACTGAAGATACACCTGAAAATCCCAGGACTGGATGGTATAAAGAGGACTTTTATCTCCTCTGTGGCGTGAGGTCTTATGATGACTTTATTCTTGAAAACTAAGCAAGGATATGTAGAAAGATCCACCTTTAAAAGAGAGTCACATGATTCATTAAAAAATGATTTTTCATTCAAAATGAAGGATCATCTAGTTTAAGATTTCCTTTCCCAGATAGATACACTATCAAATCTAGACATTACCTCTTCAAAAACATCTGGTCTTATAACTCATTACCTGTAAAGTATAATTAGCCAACATACTTCCTAAGTTGAATTTTTCTTGCTGCCTAAAGACTGCATATCCCTCGCCTATTCTAGAATGTATGTGTTGATCTCATCCTGGCTTTTCTTTAATAGGGCTAAGCAAAAGCTTTCACCACAATGCTTCGTCTCCTTTGCCTCATGCTAAGTTTTGAAAGGAACCGCAAGTTAATGTTCCATGGACAGAACTCACTGCTGAGGGGAGGCTGGGGAGTCTTCAGGCCCTGGCAAGGCACCTGCTCAGGGTCAGTCAGGTTGGCTCCTCCTTCCTCGTTTGCTCGCTCGCTCTCTCTCTCTCTCTCTCTCTCTCTCTCTCTCTCTCTCTCTGAAGCAGGGTCTTGTTCTGCAGCCCAGGCTGGTCCTGAACAGACTATGTAGCCCAGGCTGACTTCAAACTCACAGCAATGCTCCTGCTTCAGTCTCTCAACTGTTGGGATTACAGGAATTGCACCAACATGCCCAGCTTTCTCCTTACTTTCAATATGGATTTTGTTCACCTCCCACATCCACAGACAAAACTCACAGATCGTAGATCCCAAAAGCCCCTGAGTCTCACTTCCCACCTTTAACCTTTCTCTGGAATCATCTGCTTTTTATAATCCAAGAATCTGAAATCAGAGGAGCGAGGAAAGCAAGAGGACGAGTAGAGACCATCATACTGACCAGGTGTGTGCAGCTCTCAGGACAGGAGAGAGAAGGAGTGAGGAGAGGCCAGCCTATCTGCCAGGGAGGGGGCAGCAGCAGCCACACGGAGCTACTGGATCCACCCCCCCACCCCCCCCATCCTACGCAGTAACCCTGACAGTCCTTGTGAGAAGGAAAGGAGATTCAAAGTTTAGAATCAGAGCAGCTGTAATCGCACATGATCTTTAGTATAGTTCCGACTTAACTGTAAGAATGGGACCACATAAATGAATCAAAAAGCCTACCCTTACTAAAGATGCAGGCCCCAAGAATTTTCCCTTCTTTCTTTCCTTCTTTCTCTTTTTCTGATGACAGTGACTTACATTCAACTATATTTAACAAAATCAGCAAGTAGAGGGAGACCATAACTCACATAATTCAAAGATTTAAATAACAGCACTAAGACCAAACTGCTATTTTATACGTAAGAAATAATTAAATACAACTGTCAGTAAAAATATATATAAAACAGTCAATGATTAAATAATCAGGGGCTAGAAGAACAGCTCAGCGGTTAAAGCGCTTGAAGTGCTAAGTACCTGAGTTCAATTCGGCCAAATAAGCTGGGCGTGGTGGCGCACGCCTGTAATCCCAGCACTCGGGAGGCTGGGACAGGAGGATTGCCCTGAGTTCAAGACCAGCCTGGGCTCCATAGTGAGTTCAGGACCAGCCTGGACTACAGAGCGAGACTCTGTCTCAAAAGAAAAAATGTTTTTTAAATAACAACAACTGACAAAAAATACAAAACTCATTAAGATTTCATTTCTTATACTTTAAGTATTGACAACAGTGGGGAGAATGAAGAAAGAACCCTGTCCCAGTAAGTGTGGTGTCCCAGGAAGGTGGAGTGGGGATGATCAGCACTCCACCCACCATTACTCAATACAGGACAGACAGACAGACGGACACACACACACCACACATCAGCACCATGCAGACAGTGCAGCGTGTCTCAGGGTAGAGAAGGCGGCAGCACCTCGGCGTGACACAGCTGGGGAGCACTCACCTTCTCCCCATTAACACTGAGGCTGAGCACGCTGAGGCTTACTTGCAGCCACCGATCAGTGGGGTTGAAGACGCTAAGGCAGGTCTGGGATGCAATGCCGACACAGCAGGTATGAGGGAGTTTCAGCTCCTCAGGCACTCTGACACTCCCTACATAATGAAGTCAAAATGCATGTTACACCTCAGCCCTGAGAAGCACTGCGGGTCACGTGCACAGAGCAGCACCCCACCACGGTGCCTGTACGTGCACAAGTAACTACCAAGTTGCCTGAGCCTCAGGAGAGGCCTTGCAGCAGTTTCCCTCTCTATCTAACCTAGGAAAAATAAAACAAAACCATTAAAATGGATACACTCAATAATGTGTAGTCAACCAACTCTATGATGTTAGTACCAGTTGGTAACCTTGCCATTTTCTGTCCCAAACTAAAAGCTACTGCTACTGACTCGGAATATGCAGGCTGCTTAGACTTGGAATACTACCCCAGACTCTAACCTGTCCTCACTGTCACCCTGGAAGGCAGCAGGAGGACGGTGTCCCGTCAGGCAGGTATCTGCTGCCCGAGAAGCGCGCAGTAATCATTTCCATGGAGCAGACGGCCACTGTGAGAGAAAGCTCCAGTGGAGAGGTGGACGAAGCCTTGTACCACAGCACAAGCCCACAACGCCCCAGGGGAGGGTAACCCACTCAAGGTGGACCAGACGGTGGAGCAGACACTCCTTAGGTGGAATCAAATACCGAAAGTGCTCTGAGAATAGTGAAGGACCGATAAAGGGACAAAGGTACAGGGAGATTTGTACCTGCTAAGTTTCCATCTAACTTCAAGGAGCCCTGCACAGAGATGTTATGGTGCTCACAATATAGAACATAGAAAACACCCGTAAGAATTTCAGGCCAAACAACATCTCCCTGAAACAAACCAGTTTCCTATTTGAGAAGTTTCAACTTTAAATAACGATAAGCACCAAAAACAATACAGAGAAAGCATCTTACCAAATCCTGCTGTCATTTCTGACTTCCAAGGTTCAATTCCACAGGGAGCCCCAACAGGCTGTACAGGAAAAGATTTTGCTGCATTTTGCAGGTTCTGGTGGAAGGCACTGGAGCATGGGGTACAAAAGGGCGCGGGGCCCAGCAGTCCCGAGGTGAGGCTTGGTCCTAGGCAGAGGCCCACAGCCACGGAGCTCTGGGCGTGTTCTCCCACAATGGAAGAGCAGGGAGGGCATCCAGAAAGCCCGCAGGCAGAAGTACTCCCTGCATGCCATGCAGGCAAGGCAACACACCCAGCCTCCTGGACCATCCCCACAGAGTGCTGGACTGGCCCAGTCCAGTGTACGGCGCACACGGCAGGGCCGTGAGCCATGCTGCAGGGAGCAGGGCCACACTGGTGTGTAGGGGCACTGTGAGGAGCCACCTGGTTATTGGGCTTCCTGATGGCATCTCTGGACACTGTCTTCTGACCTCCATCCACAGACTTGTGGCACAACTCAGGAAGGGGTGGCGAAACTGTCCAGGCCTGGCAGCTGAGCCCCGCCTTGCTTGGGAACGCCAGAGGATGTGGGGCAGGTTCACTGGTTTTGAACAGCCGTCTGCTTTCGGGGGAGGCGCCCTGACTCAGTGTCAAGGTGGGGTCTACGTCATCAGGACCACTCCGAGGAACAGCTGCAGTCACCCTATCCACATCAGATCTGTCCAACACAGTGGGGGGTAATGCTCCTGCTCCTGTATTCTGACCCGGCACCTTTTCCCTCAGTCTCTCCACGGCTGGTTCCTCTGATGGAGCTGCACTGGCCCGAATAATTGTGGTGCTTAACTCACTGGTGACACCAATCTGAGGGTGACAAAAAAATTTTGTAATAAGGCTCAGAAAAGGGCTGGCACAACAACAAAGCGGTTATAACGCTGCCCAGCAAGCACAAGGGCCTGAGTTCAACTCCCCAGCATCACATAAACTGGGCATGTGGTGGTACACTCCTGTAATCTCAGCACCTGGGAGGCTGGAACAGAAAGAACTGCTATGAGTTTGAGGCCAGCCTGAGCTATCTAGTGAGTTCAAGACAAACTGGCTACATAGTGAGACCATGTCCAAAAGTCCACAGATCACTGAATATGACAAATTCAGACCAAGCCTATATGATCTCAAGTTAAGATAAGAGAGATCTATATGACATTTTCCCTCTGAGCAGTGGCTACACAAATAAAACTAGTTAAACAGCTGTCAAAGATAGGCACATATATATATATATATATATATATATATATATAACTACACTGTTTCATAGAAACAATTACAATCTGCAGAAAATAAATAGGTGACTGTGACTGTTGAAGAGATTGCACCAATTTGAGGCAATTAGGAACCAAGCTTGGATTAGGGTTTAGGAATCTCTCCTAGATTTAGGCAGTTAGGAAGCAGCCTGGATTAGAGTGTGAGTGACTTGTGGGCCAGCAAATGAGGGAAGAGCACCCACCAGGAGGTGGGAGGCCCAACTGGGAACTGTATAAAAGGAAGGAAAAAGAAAGACTGTTACAGCTTTTTCCTCAGGGAACAGACTGGACTTGATGGGACTTGGCTTCCTATTTGTGATGTCACGAGAGGCTGCCTCCACTTCTGCCTCTGCCATGTACTTTCCATTGCTGCTGGACACCTGAGTGGACTGTGACCTTCTCAAACCACGAGCAAAAATAAACCTTCCCTCCCCTAAATTTGTGGATGTTGGGTATTGAGTCACACCAACAAAAGAGTAACTAAGACAGTGATATTCCTTTATATATGAATAATGAGACCTTTTTCTGTACATTTCATTTTTAAAAACCTAAATAAATCAGCAGCAGGCATAGAACAAGCAAGGTGTCCAACGACAGGACTGACTGTGAGGCTGGACTCAGCACAATGCAGCTCCTGGAGCTCCCAGGCCAGGACCATCCACACGCTGCACTCTCTCTGAATGTACCTGCCTCTGAGTCTTGAAACTTACTGAGACATAAACTTCAAAAAGAAGCTGAACAGGCCTGAGCTTTGGTTTGAGTCAAACAGGAATAACACCTTAGGTCACAGACCCTCCGTGTGGATAGAGACGAGTGCACCCACCTTGCGGTCCTTCAGGTCATTGCCAGAAGTTGTGGTACTGCAGGGGCTCTCCTGCTCAGACACGTATGTCAGTCTGCTTGTCTCAGCTGCAGAACACACCGGCCCAGACCACTCATTTTCAGAGCGGGGCTGTGGTGGGCAGGCTGCTACATCGAGGGACTCCAGCGCACCCCTGGAAGAGAAACAAGCCCTCCTGGTGGGAGCATGCAGCCTTTCCCTAACATTCTCTGTTAGCTCGTGAGCAGAACCACTCTGGCCTGCCCAGAAGCTAACAGGTAACTCACCACGGGATTGCTTGTTATATGTAATTACCTAAAATTCCACATTACATTCCCACTGAATGACCTATCTGGTAAACTACTGCAAAAGAGAAATGATATGACGTGTGACAATGTTACCTATTCACTCAATGAAAACTTACTATACACTGGATACAGAGCACTGAGTAAAAGCAACGGACCCTTGCCTCAGAGAGCAAAACGAACATGAGAATCACGCAGGAGATGGTAAGGAACAGGAAGAGCCACACGCCACCTGCAGGAGCGTAAGGAAGTGGGACGACTTCTGGGACACATCCACTGCCTCCTGACTCAGGACGCTCTGCACCCAGCGTGTATCCTAACGATAAAAATACAGACTTCACAGAAGGGATACTTCATCACATGGCCGTCAATAATAAAGTAAGGAACTTTAAATGTTACACAGAAGGAACGAGGATATAATAAATCCTGGCACCAGCGCAAGACCAAACACCTCGCAGCCACTAAAAAAAGTCACACTGTCCTGTTGCTGCTGGGACAGCTCAGCAGTTAAGCACTTGCACCACATGCTCAAGGCCCTGGATTTGATTCCTCAGCACTGTGAAAAAAAAAGCATCAAAAAATAAAAAACCCTTTGCTGATAAGTACTATCAAGTGCTCACCAAGATATTCATGATATATTAATTTTAAAAGCAATAGATGGAGACCCTGTACCTATTTGCCATGTGTACATTACTTCTACCTTTTTCTGTCCTCAATACCCAACAAAAGGCCTCCAGTCCAAACACCAGGAGAGAGGAAGAGAACTGCATAGTCACGTGCAAAGGGGCAGAGGGCACAGGAAGTAGTGCCATGCCATTTTTACACGTCTACTGAACATTACCATTTCAGTTTCATGTCAGTCTTTAGCTTGCCTAGATTTTATCCCATTATTTTCTGCATAAAATCTAGAATACCCAGGTAAGCAACGCATATGAAGAGCAATCAAATTTCAATTTGAGACTTTAACCGCCCCCCCCAGCTAAGAGGATACTGTCAAAACACACGTAAGTTTCTAATAAATGGAGACAAAACAGCATTAACCCAATTGCTTCAGCCAACTGAAGCCCTGCTAAAGCAGCACCTACAGACTTCCTAGACACAGGCACACATACAAACACAATGAGCTGCGACAGAAGATGTGGGTCACTGGAGGGCTGTGCTGTACTTGTGTGGCTCTTTTGAAAGACAGGAACAAATGCATTTAAGCTGAGTTACCTAAAGTGATGAGGAGTCAATTATAAGAACACACACAGGAATTTCTGAAGGCGAAACTTCAAAAGAATCCAAAAGCTGCCACAGGATGGACCCCTCAAAGGCAGTTCTGGAAACTCTAAGTCAGCTGCACAAAGCCTGGAGCTCAGCCAGAGGTTGAGAAACCAGCTGTCTGGACTGCCAATGGGCAAGTTCAGGGCCAGTCTGGACTGTAGAATGAGATCCTGTCTCAATGAATAAAGAGATAGATAGACAGACAGACAGACAGACAGACAGACAGATATAGATAGATAGATAGATAAAATACAGTTACTAGACTTGAAAAAATTCTTTTGGACAAAGCTTTTCAATAAATATCAAATGTATTCAAAAGCCAAAGGGAGAAGCTTTGTTCCAGATTTCTCACAACATTCCACAGAGGCAGTAGAGCAACCTACCTACAAACAGAAGCAAGGGGGCTTCCAGTCAAGATGGCAGCTGAGTAACAGCCCTGCACAATGTCTCCCCATCGACCCACTTAAAAAGTCAAGAATTTAGTTAGAAAAAGTGTGTTTGGTGTAGCTAGAAAAGAGAGGAGCATCCCCAACAACTGAAAAGGAGGCCAGGGGGAGGCCAGAAATTCCGAAGGATCATCGAAAGCAGAGAAAAAAATAATTCCCCGTGGCCCAGGAAGCCGCTGCAGGCCAGCTGCAAACGGCTCCCGCAGGCAGCTGCGGACAGAGGAAAGGTCGTGGGGACCTGAACACCTGACGGAGCTGGGAGAGGACGGAGCACACAACAAGAGAGGAGGCTGCGAGCGGGTCAGAAATCCTGAAGTCACATGGGAAGAGGAGGAAGGAAGCAGCTGAATCCGCGCGGCCCCGGGCTGCCGGCACCCACAGACCAGACCCTCAGCCTGAGGTGAGCACGGATCCGGAGAAGTGGGAACTGTTGGCAACTGGCGGCCCCAACTCTGAAATACCAACCCGCGAGAGTGTGTACTACAAAGGCAGCACGCCCCCCCCCCCCCAGGAAAGGCCCCGGGATCCCAAATCAGAAACAGGGCTCAGCAGCCGGCTCAGGCAGTGACGTCAGCAGGAGCCATTTTAAATAGAAGGAAAAAAAAAAGCCCAAGACTGAACCCGAACCCTTTAGAGTAAAAGAAAGCTCAAAAGAGCACACCAGGGCTTCGGGACCACCCTTAAACAGTGCCTAGGAAGAAACTGGCACAAGCAGCAGAGAGAGGAGAAAAAAACGGGAAAAGGCTGCTGGTCCCCTGAACAGCGTAAGGGCGCCTCTGCTCCGAGGGTGGAGAGCCCCGTGCTGAGGGAGGAAAGCCAGGACAGACGGAGAGCTGTGCTGAGTGGAATGGGGGAAACAAGACACCTCAAAAAGGGAGGTCATCGCCCCGTTCCTCCGGCACGCGCCAGAGGCTTCCAGCTCACCACTGCCCTGCATGGCAGAGGCATCTAGGACCGGGAAGTCCTTTGCTTGTCCATCCAGTGAGCCAGAGGCTTCCAGAGGCTTCCAGGGAATGACATCACCCTGCCAATCCTGAGCCCCAGAGGCTTCCAGAGGCATCTAGGACCGGGAATTCCATCGCCCTGTCTGTCCCTTGGGCCAGGGGATTCCAGAGGTATTCAAGACTGGGCCTTCACCAAACCCTTCTTTCCTGCACACCAGAGACAGCCAGAGATAGCAGAACCATGGGGAAACATGGAAACAAATCTCCTACAAAAAGGCCTGACACCCCAGAAGATGGTACCAGGGATATGGAAATTGCAGAATCCAAAAATGATGTTAACTTCTGGGCCCAGATAGTCAGTGAATTAAAGCAGGAATTAAAGCAGGAAATAAAACAGACCGCCCAAGAGCTACACCAACACACAGCTAAGCAAAAAGCAAGCTTTGAAAAGCAACTAGAGGAGACCAAAGACATGGGAAAACGTGGTAACAAATCTCCTACAAAAAAACATGACACCCCAGAAGATGATACCAGGGACACTGAAATTGCACGATCAAAAAATGAAAATGGCAAAAATGATGGTAACTTCTGGGCCCAGAAATTCAGTGAATTAAAGCAGGAATTAAAACAGGAAATAAAACAGATGGCACAAGAGCTACACCAGCACATAGCTAAGCAAAAAGCAAGCCTTGAAAAGCAACTAGAGGAGACCAGAGAAGAAATATAACAGAAGATAACGACGACAATATAAGAAATTAGGGAAGAACACAACAGAGATATAGAAAAACTGAATGCAGATATTCAGGAAATGAAAAACACGCAGGAAATAATAAGCAACCACTTTAGACAACTTCAGAATAGAATATCAGACCTAGAAAATAAAGAGACTGAGCTGCAACATACAGGCCATGAAGAACACAAAGTATGGTTTCTCTGACTTGGAAAACCCAGAACACAGGTATTCTTTGGAACCACATGAAGTGACAGCCGGAGTAGGTGGAAGGGATAAGGAAGGGATGGGAGGGTAGAAAATGGGAAGGGATTGTGAAGTTGATGTGATACATACGTGCATGAAACACCCAAATTCATTGTAAATATTATGTATTACATTTGTACACTAATAAAAATAGTGGGGGGGGGGGGGGAAGAAGCAAGAGGCTGGGAGCATAGCTCAGTGATTAGAGCACTTGCCTAAAAAAATAATTGAGTGGTGCACACCTGTAATCCTACCCCTCTGGAGACTAAGACAGGAGAACTGCTATGAATTCTAGGCCAGCCTGGGCTACACAGTGAATTCAGAACCCACTTGGACTACACATCAGACTTTCTCTCAAACAAAACAAGCAACAACAAAAACAAATGAAAGGAAAAACAAAAGTACACTGTAATATCACAGCTGGTGTATCTTCACATCTAATCGGCTGAATAATTCCTTATTATCCTTCAAAATTAACTAGCTGTTCCTAAGCATCTGCCAGCACGTAGCTTGAGCTAGCCCAGACCACACTGCAGACACATGCGAAACCTCAGGCAACTTGAAAGTCAACAAATCAAAATTACACTCACTTTTTTTATATTTTTATTGAGGTGACCAAGTTTTAGTATATGTGCTGCCAAAGCGAGCATGAGGTGACAAAGTTTTAGATCTTTTAATATTCTCCAAAAGAGAAAAACATATGACAGAGCCAGGTATGGCGGCACATGCCTATAACCCAGCACAGGGGAGGCTGAGCCAGGAGAACGGCAAGCTCCTCCTAAGCTGGAAGGGTCTGTTGCCTAGGCAATTCAGTAAGACCTTACCTCAAAATAAAAACAACACTTGATCTCTGCCAAAAAGCCAAGCAGCAATATTAAAATAAAAAGAATAAAAAGGGTCAAGAATGACACTGGTGGGACAACTCTGGTTTTGCTCCTCAAAGCAATCACCAACAAAAGAGACAATACTCATAAAATTACAACTGGAAGTAACTACAAAGTATCATGAAACCATGAAGACCTTGAAAAATTCATGTAAGAAAAAGGAAAACTCACAAAAATATTTACAATGGGTATTTACCTTTAATAGCTACACCAAAAGATGAGAAATTGTTCTTTATATGTTCTTCTAATTTTCCTATGCCAAGAACTTATTTTTTCTATTTCTTTTTTTCTTTCTTTTTGAAACAAAGTTTCACTCTGTAGCCCAAGCTGGTGCCGAACTCACTGGTGTAGCCCAATCTGGCCTTGGACTCAGGATGATCCGCCTACCTCATTCTCCCGGGTGCTGGCAATTACAGGCGTGCACACCACACCCAGCTTTATGTGGTGCTGAGGAATTGAACTCAGAGACTTAATGGCTACGCCATTCCTCCAGCCACCCCTTTTTTATTTGTTATATATTTATTTATTTTAGAGACAGTGCTTTGTTCTGTATTCCAGGCTGAACCTGATTTCATTCTGTAGCCCAGGCTGGCCTTGGACAAAGGGCATTTCTCCTGCCTCAGCCTCCACAGTGCTGGGATTACAACAGACCTATGCCACTGGACCAGATAATGTGGTGCCATGGAATCAAATTCAGGGCCTTCTGATTGCTAAGAGAGCTCTCTAACCACTGAGCTATTCCTCCAGCCCTTATTTTTATTAATAATGAAACCAAAGGTAAGCACCTACCCTGAAAATGTTGCTCCCGAAGCTTCACTGGGGGAAGAGTGACTGACTGGGGAGGTAGAAGGTCGGAAACTCTCCTGGTCCTCCTCAGAGCCAGACCCGCCACGCTCAGAACATAAGGTCATCAAATCTATCAAAAAGGCACATTTTCCAGTGAACAGTGAGAACAGGAAAGGACTGTGTACTTCTGTGACTGTGATTAATGACTCTGAAACTTACCAACATTGTCAGGTGGAATGATGGAACACTTCTCCAAAGTGACACGTCTGTTACTGCTGCTTGTTTCACTGACGCGTTCTTTGTGCCTCTGATTTTCTCTAGCACTCTGTATCTCTTCCTCTTCTATGAGGCAAGGGGGTGTCATTCTGGGGTTCCTTGCTGATGAAAAACTAGATGCTGGAGTGGAAGCTGAGGGAGCTCTCTCACTGTTGCCAGCACCTTGTAGTTTGGGATCGACGGGACTTCTCTTCCCACCGAGTACTGCACTCTCATTCTGTCTTATATTTGTAAGAATTAAGTTTGAAGAGTCTGTTGTTCTACATGACTCCTGGTTCTCACTTTCTCCAATTTCACTATAAGAAACAGCTGTGGCATTTTCTTTGGGTTCCCTCACATTTACGTCAGTAGCACTTGAGTCAACTGGATGGCTATCCCGAACAGTGTGTTCTTTCAGCAAAGATAAATTCCAAATAGCAGATATGGCAGCTCTTGAAAAATTCTCTAATTCACCTGCATATCTACTCACGTCTGTTTTTGTAAGGTATTTCTCCATATCAAATGCACTGGATCCATTACTTTTCTCGAGATCACTTGGTAAGCAACAAGACACAGTGGAACGGTCGCTTGGGTTTTCCTCTTCTTGAAACGCCCAGCCCCTAGTTCTGTTTTTCAGAGTCTTCATCATGGCAGCAAGCTGTGAAGGGTCCGTACTGACGGAGGCGTCTGCAATGGCTGATGCAATGGTGCTGATCCTAAGTACAGAGTCACCACTATCAGGGAGCTCATCTCCACATTTCTGGAAATTGTCACTCCTGAAGAAAGTGTCCTAGACATGAGAAACTTTACATTAGGTAAGTTTACCCTGCTTCTATGGACACACACATGAATTTAACTTTTATTTAGAGAAGAGCCCCTTGCCCTGTCCACAGGGAGTCTGCTCTGACATCAAGTGGATGGCTCAAACCAGACTGGCTCTGAACCCTACTCACTGTTATTTCCAACACAAACTCAGAAAACTACAAACCAGGCATGGCAAGACATCAATAATAACAATAAACCAGAATAATTAAAACACTGTATGTAATGAAAAATGAAATGCTTGTTTCTCTATTAAAATTTTCCATTTACTACAACTGGCATGCAGAAAGTGAACCTGCAGATGACAGGAGGCCAGAGCAGGAGCACAACTCAGGCTCTGAAGGCAGCTCAACACCTGCAGGAAGTTGGCCACGCTGCCTAGTGAACACAACAGCTGCAGACAGCTTTCCGTGAACCGGCCAGGCCAGCAAACAGCCGGATGGAAAAGACTTCTGTGACCAACTTAAATGACCTAGGGCCAAGTAATTTACAAAATGTGTTTTTAAAAATTCCCCATGATTTAAATCCATGCTAAAACTAAGTCAGGAATAATGTGGACCCAAAAAATTAATATACTGAGATTGATACACCAACGCGCCCCTATGATTTCAAGTATAATTCTTGGTGATTTCATTCATTGTTCAGAGTACCTATAAGCAAGCCATAAACAGGAACCATGTGTGAAAAACTGAAATGGGCCTAGCGCAAAGAAACCGTTCAACAAAAATCCAGCACTAAGACTCCTGCCTCCAGAGAACAGACTAGGTAATCGTAAGCTCTGTGGAGAGCAACAGGACTAGACAGCCTACTCAAAAGGTTCTGTGCAGCGCTAAAAGGAAACAACCAGCACGGAATTACGGGGTTACGGGTCCAAAGCGTAAGAGAAGAAAGAAATCTAGTAATCCAGAGAGGGAAATTTTTCCTGAGGACTGCTGCTGCAAGGACAGCATAAGCAAGGCCGCACCTATGGGAATAGGTTGTAAAAAGTGAGTTCAGCGTCTGCTACTGACCAGGGCTGGGGGATGAGGAGGATGGTCTGTGTACCTGGATACAAGCATGTGTCCATGGTAAAAATCCCAACTTCAGGATGAGACCACATGGGATGAAATCAGGTGTGCAGGCATATCCAACCTTAACCTGCTTCTTTTCTCATTTGTCTTTGGCTATACATACATTACACATTATACTAAATGTATGGAAGTATTAATGATGAAACTTCTTTTTAAATAATAATTTTATTATAACATTGAAAAGCAAAAAAAAATAAAGGACAGGCTGTCCATGCCTGCACTGGTGGGTAAATAGCCAGTGGATGAGTCCTGGGTAGGACTGAAGCCCAGACCTGTCTGCTCGGCTCCAGCAGCACAACTTTAAAAACCTGCCCCTGCTCATGTTTAGTGACCCGCCAAAGGCAGCAGAGCTGGGTTTGGATCTCCATTGGCCTCAGGTTATTTCAAAATTTTCCTATAAACAGCAGGGTAAAACAAGTTACCCAAACATATTACATAAAACAGAAAATAACTACAGAAAAATTTGTATAACAGCTAGAGGGAAATATATTATCTTTAATCAAGTAACTATCTGCCAACATTTAAGAGCAAAAAATGAAATGATGTAAAATGAGTGCTAATAATTATCTTCAAGCTAGAATTCTATACCAAGTATAAATAAAATTCAAGAATGAATGAAAAACAGAAACAGTTTTAAAGAAACATCAGAAAATTTGTCAGCAAACTCTCATTAAAAGAAATAGTAAGAGTACTCTGCCATTAAGAAAGACAAATTCAAGTTATTTGTAGGAAAACGGATGCACCTCGAGACCACTATGCTTAGCAAAATGAACCACACACATAAGGTTAACTATCATAAGGTTCCTCTAATATGAGAAAACCAAACAGTAAAATAACTAAGAGAGGTGAAAGAAAGAAAGAAAGAATACTTTGTGGAGAGGAAAGGGGAAAAAGAGAAGGGAAAAGGGGTGTGATATGAAAATTTAAATTTTTTAAAAAATAAAATTTCATTGTGGAAAAAGAAAGAATAGTAAGCAGAGAAAATACCAACCTCAGACGGAAGGCAGGAAACATAAACTGCTTGTATGTAATAACAGCAATCATCACTATCATGTCATATGGGATTGAAATATAGAATAATAGTAGCTTTTACGTAGAAAGTGAAATAAACTGAGCTTTTCATAAACTCAGTGAAAGGATTTTAAAAAGAAACTAATTTTGCTATATATTAGTAAGCAAAGAAGACACATTAAAATTAGCTTGTAATCACTAAAATATGTGTAACATGGGAAAAATATATGTAGTTACTAAATTATGGTGGAGCACACCTGTCTGTAATCTCGGCGCTTGGGAGGTCGATGCAGGATTGCTGAGTTTCAGGCCAGCCTGGGCCAGATAATGAATTTAGGACCAGCAAGAACTACAGAGCAAGATCCGGCCTCATAGAAACCAAAACAAACAAATACATAATTCAAAAGAATGACATAAAAAAAAAACAAGGCCTAGGTAAAAGAATCAGATGAAAAGAGTGGATTCAAACTTTCTAAATCCTGGTAATTCCGTCAAAAAAGTGAGAGAAAAATTAAGAATGATCGAAAAATAAAACTCATTTCCACGTCCTTCCAAGAGAAGCATGTGATACACAAGTGTACCGAGAGACTGAAAGAGAAACAATGGAAAATGACAAAGTGCACTGATATCCGGCCACACCCATCTGATGTTAACTATACTATCAGACTCAGGGCAGGGGGCACAGCCTACGGGTTTGAGCACTTGCCTAGCTTGAGAAAGGCCCTGGGTTTGATTCTTCAGTATCACATAAAAATCAGCCAGGCATGGTGGCAAACGCTTGTAATCCCAGCACCGGGAAGGCTGAAACAGGAGGACTGCCGTGAGTTCAAGGTCAGCCTGGGCTATATAGTTAGTTCAGGACCTGCATGAACTACAAAATGAAATCCTCTCTCAAAAAATAAAAAAACAAAAATAAAACAAAACGAAATAAACTACATTATCACACTAGACTTTAGGCACAAAGTACCAAAGAGACAGAGGGAGACATGCCTAAACTATGATTCATCAGAGAGCAATTTTAATTTGTACACCAAATCAAAGCAAATATAGATTGACCCATGAGGAGTAACAGACACAAGCACAATTAAGAGTGGCAGAGCAGGCAACCTTAGAATCCTGCTTTAAAAATCTCTCCAAAATGACACACACCGATGGGCAGAAATCAACGGCACAAAGAAAACGCTCAAGCTATACAAATGCTAATCTACACACCATATCTCCACAAATATCAAAGGACTAAATCCCAAACTGCGCTGACTATTGTGCAAGTGGTCTAAAATCAATATTTCAATAATTGAAAGGGCTGCTAAGTATGTGGAAACTAAGCAATACACAGAAAACATACACACAAACACGTGCACATACAAAACCTCACAGGTTAAGTTAGAAAATATGTTGAACAGTATAACCATGAAAATACAGCATACCATATGATGTAAGATAAAGGGAAGAAACATAAGGTACAACAAAACTCAGTTTCAAAGGAAATGAACACCATCAGACGCTTCTGGAGAGGACGTAAAGCAGAAAAGCATGGAGACAATTATTCATCTCAAAGAGTTAGAAAAACAAATTAAACCCACAGAAAGTAGACGGGATGAAGACCTGAAACTATCGAAGAGAAAACAAAAAGCATAAAATTAAATTGAGAAATACTTGAGACTAAACAGAGTGCAGCAACAGTCCTAGCGCACCAGCAGTGCAGCTGAAGACCCTACACATCAAATGGTCATAAGAGACTAGGCTCAGCATTATCATAATACATTCTCAAAATTAGAAAAAAGATTACAATCTCTTGGAAATTACAATTAAGCACAAAAAAATTATGTATTGGGGATGGAAATATAGCACAGTGTTTAAAGCACTTGTGTAGCAAGCAAAAGGCCAAGGGGTCAATTCTCTAGCACCACATACATTCGTTATGGTGGTATACACCTGTAATCCTCGCACTAGGGAGGCTGAGTCAGGAGGACTGTTATGAGTCTGAGGCCAGTGTGGACTACAGAGCAAGTTCAGGACCAACCTGGACTTTAGAGACCCTGTCTCAAAAGTAAATAAATAAATAAATAATAAAAATTTAAAAATGAAAAGCCTCACAAGCCAGGCCTGATGAATCAGGCCAAGCCAGTAATCCTTGCACTCTGGGAAGTAGAGGCAAGGAGGACCCTAAGTTCGAACCCAAACTGGTCAACTTGGCAAGCCATTGTCTCAAAATTTAAAAAGGAGAGAAGGGGCTTAGATGTACCTGACTATGAAGGCCCTGAGCTCAGTGTCCAGTACCACATACACATAACAAAAAAGAAAAAAGCCTCTAATAAAGAATATACCAGTCCCAAATGAGTTCACCAATGCATTTTACCAAACTCTAAAGAAAAAAGTACCAATATTACACAGACTTCCAAGTAATGTTAAAAGTTAACAAAATCTTGATAATCAAACCAGACAAGTACACTAAGAAAAAGCATTACTAATCTGTCACAAAGATACAAAATTGTAAACAAAGCATGAACAAACCAAATCAATGATAAATAAAAAGCTACCATGATATCAATGAAGCTTATTCCAAGCATAAAGGAACTGTTTAATATTCAGAAACCATGTAATTCACCACATCATGGAAAAGACAGAGACAGAGAACACTATTCTTGACAGACCCAGAAAAACATTTGACAAGAAGGAAACCTCTTGTAATTAAAAAATAAATTAGGAAACAAAGATTAAGAATTTTCTTAAGGCTGAGGGTGTGGGGGGGAAACAATTTTATTTATCCAATGTAGAAGTAGTTTATAACATACATCACCTTTAGAGAGAACTCAGGCATGATGGTACGTGCCTACAATCCCAGCACTCTGGGAAGCTAAGGCAGGAAAATCACAAGACGGAGTCCTTCCTGGACAACTTAACGAGGCCCTGCCTCAAAATTAAAAAATAGGAAGGGCTGGGAAGTAGCTCAGGGCAGAGGTCTCAATTCCAGAAACACAGCCAAAGAACAAAAACGATACAGAACAGCTTCCCCACCGACTCACCACCTCCACACTGTTCTGAGGTCTACTTTGTAAAGCAAAACCAGGAAATGAAGGTGCAACAATTAGAAACTGCTATTGTTTGGTTGGATGTGAAGTCTCCAGAAGCCTCACATATTTGAAATCATGTGCTGCTGGGAAGGAGGACCTGGCTGGAAGGGGTAGATGCTCCAAGTCTGATTTGTAAGGACTGTATCAACTTGTTGAGACTGGGGGTTACCCAGGGCAGAGCTTCTCCAGCTTTGCTTGAGTCTGCAGACATCTGCGCCCTCCTGCCCTCCTGCCCAGTTGGCTTGTGTTGACAATGGGGTGAGTAGTTCTCTAGCTTCTGCCATGTGCTTCCACAGTGCCAGCTGCCTATGAACAGACTGGGTGAGACCTTCTGAAACTGTGAGCTCAATAAATCTTTCCTTTCATTGTGGATGTCGGGTATTCTGTCACGGCGACCTAGTAATAACTAAGTAACTGAGACAGAAATGAACAATAAGAACTCTTGCAATTCTCAGCTGATGTAACTGTGTATGTAGGAAATCAAAGGATCTACAGATTATTTGTTAACTTGGTACAAAGTGATTATTTTAAACAACAAAAACTATTTTTATTTATAACAATAAAAAAATGAAAAAATATTAAAATGTTTGATCTATATAGGGACAAGTCAAGAAAAATCTGCACAAAGAATCATATGTATAGAAATTAGGACACACACGGAGGGAGATATAATTTTCCTCAATTAGAAGAAACAATTATTATAAAGCTGTCAATTTTACTATTCTGCAGACAAAATGTAATCTCACCCACAGTCCAGTAGCATTGTCGGTTGGAACGTGGAAGCTGACAATGGGATGCTAAGGTATGTAGGGGGGCTAGAGGGTATGGCAGAGCGGTTAGCGTCTGCCTAGCAAGCACAAGGCCCTAAGTTCGATTCCCCAGAACCGCATAAAGCCAGGCACGGTGGCACATACCTGTAATCCCAGCACTTGAGAGGCTGAGACAAGAGGATTGCTGTGAGTCCAAGGCCAGCCCGAGCTACATAGTAAGTTCATAACCAGCCTGGGCTACAGAGTGAGACCCTGTCTTAAAAAAAAGAAGGTATGAATGGAAATTTAAAACGATGGCCAGAAGGACTAGCACCTATGGCTGCAACAAGAATCACACATGACTGGAGAGAGCCACTCTGGAGAGCTATGCCATGATGACCAAAGCGAGGGCATGCCAGCCCCACAATCCACCTGCTGCCTTAAGGCCATACTTCACAAGAGCTGTCACCCTGACAAAGCCTCAGAACCACACTGTCTGGACAGTACGAACGTGCAATGTGCTTCAACAGCCATGTGCTCAAGGCTTGCTGCCCAGTCCACAGGGGTTCTGGAAGGTGGCAGACGCTTTAGCAGGTGAGGCTTAGAGGCAGGCAGGCAGCTTACAGGGGTTTGCCTGCAAAGGGATGCTGGGACCCCCGCCCCTTCCTATCTCTCTTGTTTTTGATGCCACAGGTGAACGGGTTTTTCTGTCACACACTCCTGAGGTGGGGGGGGGTTCAGCTCAAAAGCAGTAAGGCCAAGAACCCCACAGCTGAAGCCACTTTAGTGCAAGCCAAAATAAACGCCTTCACTTTTTGATTCTCAGATATTCGTCCCAGGGACAGAAAGTTAACCAACAGCTACTCACAGAGCACTGTTTTAGAACTGCACACTGAAAATAAATCTAAATGTGTATCAACTGAACAGATTTATAAGTTACATATTCAGACGAAAGATTACTAAACTATGTTAAGGAAAACCGGCTTCTGTTATGCTCATCTACTAAGCAACATGGTGAAGTGAAAAAAGAAATCAATGCAGCACAGTGTCTTTTATACAATGTTCAGAAGCAGGCAAACAATACAGTTATGGGTCCAGCATTAATGAAGGAAGCAAGATTTAGGAATGGTCAAAATACCATGTTGTGGACTCTGGGCACTGTTCTCTTTCTTTACCTAGGTGCACACAGGTACACAGTTGCAAAAATCCATTTACTTTTTATGTTTTATAAATTCTCTTATGTATATTAAAAATTGATGAATTTTTTAAAAAGGATACTTGTAGCTGGGTATGGCATCAAACAGCTGTAATCCCAGCACACTGAGACTCAGAAAAAAATGCAGGTTCAAGCCCAGCCTTGGCAACTTAGTGACTTAGCAAAACCCTATTTCAAAATTTAAAAATACAAAAAGGTTAGCTGGGTGTGGTGGTACATGCCTATAATCCCAGCACTTGGGAGACGGAGGCAGGAGGATTGCTGTGAGATCACAGTGAGTTCAGGACCTGACTAAAATACAGAGTAAGATGGTCTCAAAAAAAAAGGAGGGGGGAATAGGGGACACTAGAAATATAGCTCAGTGTGAAGCCTCTCAGTTTAATTACAGTTCTGCGAAACCAAACCAAACCAAAGAAAGCCAAGCCACCTGTAACAAACTGAGGCCAAAAAAATGAAACTCATGTGAAAGAGTATATATTTTTCATGGTGCTCAAGCAATCTCAGATTTCCCCTGGGAATGGCATACACTACCTCTGTTTTTCCTTTTTCATCAGTTAGTGTCACATCGCTTTCATTCACCTGTGACGAGATCGCCAGGGCTTCCACCTGCAGTGTAACTGATCCTTCACTCACTTGTCCCTGGGACTGTTCATTTAATTCTCCTGTGGGAAATAAACAACACTCAACTTCTGGGCACAATCCACCGCCCAACTGTGATATGAAGGATAAGGACCCAAGTGAATGTGCTAAGGAAGAATGTCAGCACACTGAGACATCTTGGATGTTCTTGGGCAGGACACAATGGGAAAGAAGACTGGATTTCCATCTCCCCTGAAAACACTCATAAATCCATTTAGTATCTTTCAACTTTAAATATCTCAAACTGAATTAAAAAGTGAGTACTTTGTTACAGTGGCGGAAAATAAACTATCCCTGAACAATCCTTTACCCCAACTCCCCTGCTAGAATGCAAGCTCTTTAAGGAATGCAGCAAATACTAAACAATGTCATCTGATATATAAGATGCTCAGCAAAAAGGGCTGCTCAATGCTTCAAAGTTGAACCAGGTAAATTTTACTTAAAGTACTTGTCACAGATACATGTCACAGACTATACTAGTCTAAATTTTAAAACATCTCTAACTACAAGTTATCTAAATAAAAGATATAATTGAATAAACAAATAAAACCTCACTAATTTAACAGGCCAAAATTAGTTAGACTTGGAATTTCAATTTCTGGAAGAATTAGGCTTCCAGTTTAAATAATAGCACCGGGGAGAATTATTTCATGTACTAGAAGCCTCACTTTTTACAAAAGCATTTGGGTGGACTGTGGTTGTTTCTACTTTAGATTGAAAATAAAACGTGAAGTTATACATGAATTAAATCCATAAGCAATACTGAAAACAACCAAGTAGTACACATATTTTCACTCATAAAGCACACGATGAAATAGTCACTAAGGTACAAGTTTAAAAAAACAAGTTCCCTAAAAAACTTTTCATCAACCCATTACCTGAAAACATATTATGGTTACGATGAGCCATTTCTTTTTCCAAATCACTTCTTGACACATCAGATTCTCTTATTAAAGCAACAGGCTCTGTCTTTTCTGGTGATTTAATAAAATAACCAAATGATGGCTACAAAATAATTAGACAATAATTATTTCCTTAATTTTCAACTGCTTTGAGAAATTTCTACATGATTTTACCTAATATTGTAACATAGCCAAATGACTTCAACAAACAGGCTCTTCCCACTTCAAGCAACTACAGACGACTTTAAAAGTACTCAGGGAGGCCGAGGCAAAAGAATTGCAAGTTTAAGCCTAGCCAGGGCAACTCAGTCACTTAGCAAGCCCGTTTGAAATCAAAACCAAAAAATGGGCTAGGGATATAGGATAGTACAAAAGCTTTGGGTTCCATCCCCAGCACAAATAATAAATAAGCAAATAAATAAATAACTTGAAATAGTTTATTACTAGCTACCTTTTAATCTTCACAATTAATACTGACAAGTTAACCCTCCTAAGAAATTCAAAATGCAGTAACACAAAGACTCTTTCTTTCTTCGGTAATCATTAGCACCGCCTATATGATAGGCCCTGCTCCAATCATGAGTGAGCGCTCATAAGACAAACCTCCTAGTCTCTTAGAACTTCCAGTACTGACAATTCGTTTCACACAAGGTTGGCATGCTCCCTTCTAGCCTGTATGAAGGTTTTAATAAAGATTATGCTCAGAGAACTTGTAAAAGCAGATAAAATTCCCATGTGTTTCTTATACAACTTTCACATGACAGACCTAAAGTGAGAGTTAATTATGCACCTTAATATTTTATTGATCTTCACTTGGGATATTCTTCTGTTGATCCAATAACATAAATGGATATAAAATTTCTCAATACCAAAATAAAAATGTTGAACAGTGGATCTAGTTTACCAAGATTCAATGCTTTGATTATTTAAGAAGCTACTCTTAAAGAGGAATTTAAGAAGTTACTCAGATGTTCTCATAATCTCAAAAATCCTAATCAATCCAGTCAGAAATAGTCACCTCTCTGAGGTATTTCCCTTCATTTCTTAATTTGGCTCACACAGAAGAGGGGACCATAGTGGTCAAAGAGTAGTTCAGTTAATCACCTGTGACTTCTAACACTACATCCATTCTTTAAAAGTTATACTCAGTGAAACATAGGCTGAACCAACACTCTCCAATACTCTTAAATCTCCATATAAAATTACCGGCAGAACTTGATTTCTCACACTCTTTTCTGTTCATGCGCACTGTCACAAGCCCCAGCCTCTACCACTGACTCTTCCTTGCTAAGCCTCTGGCTGCTGTGTTCTCCCACCATGGCTCCCTGGCTTCTTCCACCCTGCCCTGACAAAGATGATGTGCTCGGGCACCATGCCATTCCTGCCAGCCCATCTAAGATTCAACCCCACTCCAACAGGCAGTCTTCACAAGCCAGCTATGCTGATCCCACCCTCCTCCTGCCTGTACTAGCCCTTCACAATGGCTCTCCTGGCCACCCATGTCCACTTTAGTTCTTAGCTCTGGGCCTTACACAGGGGTCTCCATGCACAGGGAACACATGGTCTCTAGATCTCCTCTAGCTCAGCACAGAGGCCAGCTTGGTGTCACCCCTCTGCCATTACCCTGACCAGAAAATCTTTTCCACATTTTTTGCAGTACTTATCACTACATTGATCACTTCCATTTTATTTCTACATGTACTACATTTTATTAAAATAGCTTTTTAGGAGGTGGAGTACTAGCTCAGCAGCTAAAGAGCTTGGATAGCAGGCACAAGGCCCTGGGTTTGACTCCCCAGTGCCACATAAGCTGGGCATGGTGGTGTACACCTGTAATTCCAGCACTTGGGAGGCTGAGGCAGGAGAATTGCCTTGAGTTTAAGGTCAGCCTGTGCTACCTATCCAGCTCAGGACTGGCCATGACTACAGAGCAAGACCATGCCTCGTGCCCTGAATTAACTCCGGATACTTCCTGACACTCGTGAGAAATACTTGCTGGGTTCTTGGGGAGTTGGGAGGGGGACAACAGTTCAGCAGCAGCTTAAGGCTGGAGAACCTACCAATCAGCCTTAGTGGCTAAGCTGCTTAGCACTGGACAGCCCCTTACCCAGCTCAACTATAAAAACCCCTAAACACTTAGCCACGGGGGCAGCCCCCATTTCTGAGTCCCCCCTTCTGGCTAGAAGCACCTCTACACAGGCAACCCACAATGTCAGGTCCCCCTTCTGGCTAGCAGAAGCTTTACTTATCTTTCTTCCCCCTTTTGTAAGTTTCCCAATAAAGCCTTTTCTTCACAAAAAAAAAAAAAAAAAAAAAAAGAAACAAAGAAAGTGGAAGGCCTTGAGCTCGATTCCCCAGTACCATATAACATTGGGCATGGTGGCACATGCCTGTAACCCCAGTACCAGGAGGCTGAAGCAGAACTGCCATGAGTCCAAGGCCAGTCTAGGCTACATAATGAGTTCAGGACTAGCCTGGGCTACAGAGCATAGATCCTGTCTCCAAACAAACAAACAGGAGCTGGAGGAATGGCTCAGCAGTTAAAGCGCTTGAGCAAGCGCTAAGCCAAGCGCTAAGTACCACATAAGCTGGGCGTGGTGGCGCACGCCTGTAATCCCAGCACTCGGGAGGTTGACACAGGAGGACTGCCTTGAGTCCAAGGCCAGCCTGGGCTCTGAAGTGAATTCAGACCAGCCTGGACCGCAGAGCAAGACCCTGTCTCAAAATAAAACAGGCTAAAAAAAAAAAAAAATGAATCTTGAATTCTTCCCACCAAGGGCTAGGGTTACAGCTCAATGGTACAGTACCTACCTAGTGTACACCAGCCCCTGGATTCCATGCCAGAACCTCCCTGACTGAAGAACTGTAAGCAAAATAACCCTCTCTTCCTTATAAAATAACCCCCTTTGGGAATTCTCTTAGAACAACACAAAACAGTTTAAGACATTAGGAACTTTAACCACCTCTAGCACTTTTCTTACTCTTTTGACATTGTTACCACCATCAAGGCAACCGAGAGCTTCAGATCTTCGCGCAAAGAATTCTCCCAAAGACAGACGTAAATAACTGGCATCATCTGTGTCCAAATCTGATGTGCTGAGTGATTTCCTCAAAAGATTGTAATTTACTGTAGCTACCCATGACGTATCCCCTATTGCAACTGAAGTGCTCTGAGCATCTGTGTTTTCTTCCTAGGAATGAAGACAGTTATTGCTTTTCTTTTCCCATCCTAGCATTTTTTCTGTTCTTCTAGTATGCAAAAGTAAAAGAAATTTAAGAAACTAAAAAATCAATTTTTAAAATACTAGACAAAGTATATGAAAGAACTGCAGTGTAAATAGCTATTAAACCTACAGAGGAACTCATCTTTAAATACATGAATCATAATATGCATTGTTTTAACAGATCTTCATGTAACTATCACAATAACAATGTTTAGAAAGGATGTACATTCACTAAAAACAGGCTTAGCGTATTTTAAAACTTTTATTTTAAAAACTACAGAAACAGCCATGATAAATAAATAAATGGGAAGTAATACTGAAGCAGTTTGAGTTAAATTAAAGATTCATTTCATTCTTGTAGTACTGGGCTCAAACAAAAATCTTCTCCAAAACAAACATATTACCATTGAGATACAACACAGGAAAACCAGAAAAACTAACTGTCTGTAACATGAGAGAAATAAGAAATTATCCTACATTAACTGTTCAGAAAGAAATTGACATTTTGACTGTATTGAAATTAAATAAGTGAAAAATTTAGACTTCAGTTAAAGCAAGTAATTACAAACCTGTATAATAAACTGATTCTCTTTATTAAATTCTTCTTCATCTTTTGCAATCATATCCAATGCTTCAGCTTTAAAAAAAAGAACAAGTTTATATAATTATGCTTGTGCACAAATAAAGCTTAGGAAGATGAAATACTAACTTTAAAAAGTATGTGAAGGCTTACACTCGTGTACTGCTTGTCTATCCTACATTACGAGTCTGCCCTCCCTGCCCCGCTGGCCTCCTCCTCCTCCCCACACTGGACAGTCACTTTCTTTAAACATGCCCAGATTTGCCTGCTCTTTCGTTTTCACCTGGGTTCTCCTTCCACTTGACAATTTTTCATGCTTCTAAATGTTAATGCAAACCTATGCCTCAAAAATGACCTCCTCTGTGAAACACTCTTCCATGCACTCATGCAAAAATTATTTCTTTTCTACCTGTCAGGAGGGATCTGGTTTGTGTCTCTGACCCTGCTTGCTCTGACCCACGTTCTTGGATGTTTATATTTTTTCTTTATTTTTTTTTATTTTTTTTTTTAGATAGGTCTCATTGTAATCCAGGCTGGTCCCTGAATTGGCCTTTAAGGCTGGTCTTGACCTCACAGGAATTCTGCTTCAGCCTCCCAAGTGCTGGGATTACAAACTTGGCTATTTCTTCCAAATGAGAATAATGTCCAATTTACTTCTGTACTGTCACACCATTAGACTTTCAGGAGAAGCTTAATACATCTGGTAGCTAGCACAAGGGTCCGCAGGCATCTCCTGAGCCTACTGAGAACAAGAAAGGTGTTCTGGCCACGAGACACCGCTTCTAATGCCAGATGCTGAGGACCCCAGGCTAGAGAACAGCAGCAGCAGAGGCTGAGGCTTATAGTGCCATGACCGTGACCTTGTGTCTGCAGACTTAAACCTGGAAATGTGTCCACTGTCAGAGATCATGCTAATTACCAAACCTACCTGCTTATTTGAATGCTCTGATCCTTTGAGATGTATCTTTTCTATCATTTTCCTCCCATCATTTCCATCTCATTCCTTTTTATTTTAGACTGGCTTTTCTAACTGCACATTTATCAGAACATTTGTTTTGCTCAAGACTAAGCGAACCCCAATGTCCCTTCCTGCCTCTGATCTCCAGATGTTAACAAGTAGTGACAGCACTAGTCTGACACACATTCACTCAAGAAAATTACTAAGGTGACTGACACACAAAAACTAGCAAGACTGGGCTGGAAGAACAGCACAATGGTTAGGGCACTTCCGTAGCAAGTCCAAGACTCTGAGTTCAACTCCCCAATTGCAGGTGTGGTGCAAACCTGCAATTCCAGCACTCGGGAGACTGAAGCGTGAGGGCTGCTGTGAATTCAGGCCAGACTGAGATACACAGTGAGTTTAGGACCTGCATGGAACACCCTGTCCCAAGAGAAAGAAAGTGGGGGGAGGCAGGCAGACAACCAGCAAGGCACTCTCAGGACACGGTTACACTGCAGAAGAAACTGGATGTGGCCAAGCAGTACAAACAGAGTAGTCTCAGTACATTCTCAAAACCTGAAAGCACGAACTGGCACAGGCATAAGGCTCCCTGTATACTTACAACCAGACCTGAAATCTTCATTCATCTCATTGTTTAGAGACATATTTAAATCTTGTTCGCTATTAAAAGATGTATAATAGGCGAGATCAGTGACCCATCTGCCCTCTTCATTCTGATAGACCACACTCTGTGGGAGGTCTGTTCCTAAAAAATAAATTCAAAAAATATCCAATGACACATGTTAACAACTGAAATGACAAAACATTCTCAAATAATGCTTTTACTTAGGTACTGACATCTACCCCAAACTAGTCAAAGGAAAAACGCAGCAGAACACCAGGTCTATGGCAGCCAGTCAGCCCAACTCCCTAGTCTCAGTGGGGAGGGAGGGTCATGAGACGCTGAGACGCGAGCGTCAGGTTTGAAAGGCCACTGTGCGCGGTCTCTAACTGGCGCCCGCCCAGTCTCTGCCCTCGGGTGCTATTTCAGAGAATACTTCTCCAGCATCGGGATCTTTAAAATCTTTAAAATCGGCAACACATTTAAATTTTTCAATATGAAAGATCGGCAAGTTTCACATGGGCTCTCAAGTACTTAAAAACACATGAGCGTCTTCGTATTCTTTAATTCTACTTCAACAGACAGAATGGTTCCCTTACGGCCTTTACTCTTGTCAATGGATTTGTAACATGGAAATGCTCTTCCTTCACATGTTGATGATGGAAGAGGATCAGTGGAATTAATTCTGTCATCACAAGCCGGCTTCCAAGACGCCACACCAACACTGTCTGGAGCAGACGCTGCAGGAGCCTCTGTGTCCGAGAATCCATCCGTGAGCAAATTGGTAACAGAATCTGATGCCAGGAGTGAAGGCTCTGCACCCTGCTCTACTGAGTCAGCTGGGTCACGGCCTCCCTGGTCAGCATGTGTTCCATGAAAACAAACAGGCCAAGGCTGGGCGCTGGGGACTCTCAGAGCCTTCGGCATAGCACCCTCCTCTGCACATTCCTTTAGGAACCAGTAAAGAGCAACAGTAAGTTTTCATAACGTATTTTACACTTGTGTGGGAAAATTATATACTGTATCTATGATATTTATTACATGAAGAGACAGGCTATAGAGTGCTTACCATTATAGACTCTACAGGAACCAGTGTTTGTATATTTTAGACTCTATTGGAATCAGTGTTAAGCAACTGACCTAAACTTAACTCCATATATGACCACCACAAACACACACATCCACAGACTTAGAAGCCAAAAGTGGCTTTCTTTTATCTATGACATTATGGCAGGGTGGGAATCCTTTTTTCTGCCGAAGGCTACTTAGATATTTATGACATTATTTATAATAGCAATACTAAATTATCAACTTAAGAATTAGTCTGTAGTATTACTCTGCCACTCAGAATGAGAAATTTGAGTCATTTGTAGGAGACTGAGTATATCTAAGACCATTATGCTCAGCAAAATGAATCAGACCTAGAACATTAAATATCATATGGTTTCTCTGAGAAAACTAAACCACAAAAAATGTAAGAGATACAAAAGAAAGTAAGAAGATGGACTTTGTGGAGAAGGAAAAGGGGGAGTTGAGAGGTGGGAAGGGGAAATAAAGGTGATATGTAAAAAAAAAAAATTTAAAGAATTAGGGCTGGAGGAATGGCTCAGCGGTTAAAGCGCTTGAGCAAGCGCTAAGCCAAGCGCTAAGTACCCGAGTTCGATTCCCGAGCACCACATAAGCTGGGCATGGTGGCACACGCCTGTAATCCCAGCACTCGGGAGGCTGGGACAGGAGGTTTGCCGTGAGTACAAGGCCAGCCTGGGCTCTGAAGTGAATTCAGGACCAGCCTAGACCACAGAGTGAGACCCTGTCTCAAAAAAAAAAAAAAAAATGAAAAAAAATTTTTAAAGAATTACTCTCCTATATTTGGTTAAACATTTAGCTATTAATTAACTCATCCTAATATGATGGCTACTTTGGTCAGCTAGACCAAATGTTTGTGTGTACTATACACAGCCTGTGGGCCAGACGTTATCCATCAACCTTAACTACAGGATGACAGAACTATAAAACCAACTTTTTTAGAGTCATCAACAGAAATCTCTATAATATTAGTAAACTCCTTAGTGTGACCAGCCTCATACAACTGATTTAAAAGTCTTAGAAAATATCATTACTAAGATCTTTTCCTTTTATTTAATTTTTTAAAGACAGGGTCTCACTCTACGTAGTTCAGGCTGGTCCTGAACGCAATATGTTGCCCAAGCTGGCCTCGAATTCAGAGTAATCCTACTGCCTCAGCCTCTCATGTGCTGGGATTACAGGCCTATGTCACCATTCCCAACTAATGGGGTGCTGAGAAGTCAAACCCAGGGGCTCTAACCACTTAGCTATACCCACCCCTGACCCACTAACATGTTTTATAGTGAAATATCAGATACTATGAATGTCCTGATTAGCCCAGTAACATTATCAAACACAGCAAATCTAGGCACTGCCTCAAAACCACACTTTAGGGGCTGGAGGAATAGATCAGCAGTTAAAGTGCTTGCCTAGCAATTGCTAAGTACTCAGAGTTCAATTCCCCAGCACCACATAAACTGGGCATGGTGGTACATGCCTGTAATCCTAGCACTAGCCTGTAATCATAGCATTCGACAGGCTCAGACAGGAGGATTGCCTTAAGTCCAAGGCCAGCCCAGACTCCATAGTAAGTTCAGGAATAGCTGGGCCACAGAGCGAGACTCTGTCTCAAAAAAACAAAACAAAACAAACAAACAAAAAAAAAACCCCACTTGAAAAACTGTCCCAAATGGCATTTCAGGTTCTTCCCTAAAGTAACAACTGCTGAGAAGAAGCTTGTGCCTACAGTACTGATTGTTTTTCTATCTTTTTTCTTTTTCTTTTTCTTTTTTTTTGAGATAGTCCTGCTCTGTAGTCCAAGCTGGTCCTGAACTCACTACGTAGCCCAAGATGGCCTGAAACTCACAGCAATGCTCCCACCTTAGCCTCTCAAGTGCTAGGATTACAGGTGCACATAACCACGCCCAGGTTATATGGGTCCAGGGAATCAAACACAGGCCCCTGAGCTTACTAGGCAAGCAATCTATCTACCGAGCTCCATTCCCAACCCTTACATTCTTCAGTAGACACCATCATCTGACAGAAGATCTGAACTGTGTTCTCACTTATTCTTAAACAAAAGATGTCACTGCAGTTTTTCAGATCTATTGCACAGCATGGTGACAATCTTTCAGTTGTAAAAATAATCTGATGAAATTACAGACTTCAATTTATCTCTTCAGAAACTGAAACATCAGCAGGTAAAAACAGCAGTGATCATGGAGGAACTGAGTAATGCAATCACTCACCGCAGCCTGAAGTAAGAGCCGTGCAAACACAAATCTCTTCCAAAAGGCACTTGCTTTTCACTTTTCTATGTCCTTAAAACACATCTATCACCTTAAATATTTAAAAGGGCTAGACTTCCCAGGCTAAATTCTATTTTTATTTTACTTTTTATTTTTACTTTTTTGAGACAGGGTCTCACTCTGTGGTCCAGGCTGGTCCTGAACTCACTATGGAGCCCACGCTGGCCTTGGACTCAGGACAATCCTCCTGCCTCGGCCTCCCAAGTGCTGGGATTACAGGCATGCCCCACCACGCCCAGCTTATGTGGTGCTGGGGAATCGAACTAGGGTACTTAGCGCTTGCTAAGCAAGCACTTTAACCACTGAGCCATTCCTCCAGCCCCTCCCCCCACCCAGGCTAAATTCTAATCATACTTTCTTACAAAGTTAGAGATTAAAGATAAAAAAAGGTGAAGGGGGGAGGAGCGATAAAAACATTCTGGAACCACAAAGTACCTTAACTCACTGTAACCTCTTCCTACCTCCTTTTTCCCTCCTTCCCTCCCCCTCCTTCTTTTCCTCCGTCCCTCTTCCAATCCTTAATCATCTGCCATAAGATAACACATTAGATGAAGCCCCTGTTCTTTACTGAGGATTTCTCCCTCTAAATTTACAAGCCTATGAATTTCTATTCACTGTAAATTACCAAGATGGTAGAAAGAGTTAAAACAACAAAATTATGGACAAAAAAACTAGCATACTATCCTTCAAACTGGGTGAGGTGGCACATACCTTTAATCCCAGCTACTCCAGAGCCTGAGGGAGGAGGCTAGCAAGATCAAGGCCAGCCTGAGCAACTTAGAGAGATACTATCTCAAAATAAAATAAAAAGGGGTAAAGTGACTGTGTTCCCAGTGGTAGGGAATTTACCTAGCATGCACGCAGGCCCTGGGTTCAATCCTCAGCACCACAACAGCATATATAAATATGCATGAAATTCTCCAAAGATGAGAAAAAAAATCTAGATATTCCCAATAAAGGCCATTATCACTAAGTTTGCCCTGCAAGAATGCTCAAAGGAGCTTTTCAGGTCAAAACGAATGGTAACTCCAAGACACATGAAGAAACAAAGATCTTGGGTAAAAGTAAATGATCACATGTCACTTAACGTTTGGGTCAATGATGGAAAACAATGGTGGGCCCATAAAATTATATTGTCTACTGACACTGTAATATCTTAATGCATGTAAGAACACAATGATACTTTCACAACAAAGGAAACACCTAAATTAAGCACAGTGGTACATGCCTGTAATTTTAACACTCCGGGAGGCTGAGCAGGCGAACCCTAAGTTAAAGCCCTACCTGGTCAGTTTAGCAACATTATACATCCCTGTCTCAAAATAAAAAATAAAATGGGCTGCAGATGTGGCTCAGAGAGAAGCCCTAGGTTAAATCTTCAATACCTTTCTACAAAAATCCCCTAATGATACACCTCTCAGAATGAACCCAGATCATTACACAAGAATGCATTAGAATTATATAAGTCTGTATTACTGAGCACACACACACACACACACACACACACACACGATGACTCATATGACTAAGCAACCATCGGTCATGACTTGGATCTGAAGCGTCCCCCAAAAGCCTCATGTACCAGTGGATACTGTACAGTGTTGGGAGGTGGGGCCTGGCTGGAAAGGGTGGGTGCTGGAGGCTTGACCAAGAGGAATGTATGCTGGCCCACCCTTCTTCCCAGGCTTCTCTGTTCTGCCTTGCAGCCATGAGGATCTCTGTCTCTCCAGCATCCACGATTTTCCGGCCACCCACCTGTGAATGGACTGTGACTTTCTGAAACTTTAAGCTAAAACAAATCTTTCCTCCTTCAAGTTATGCATGTTGGGTAATTTGTCATAGCAACAAAAAGGTAACTAGGATATCACCCTTGGAAGAAGACCCAGGGCCTGTGGAACAATCCTCTTGGTTACCTACTAAAAGGGACTCTACTTCATCTATGTGTAACTTCACAAATTCTCAAGGCTGCTGAAAAGCTAACACCTACATAAGTAAACTTTTCCTGGACATAATATAGTATCACACTGTAGAACATAATTACTGTGACATGAGTTCAGAGAGATTCATGCAGTCTAGAGTTACCAAAAGTAAAAACTAGTTGAGGATGTAGCTTGATGTGGAGCACATGGGATGAATCCCTCTTAAAAGAGCAACACAGACGGAAACTACATTACATAGCACCTGAAGGACTATTAGTTTGAAGCACTGGGACACAAAGTATTACTATTTTTTTTGAGACAGAGTCCAGGGTCTTGTCCTGCAGCCCAGGCTGGTCCTGAACTCAATATGTAGTCCAGGCTGGCTGGCCTCAGGCTCATAGTAATCCTCCTGCTGGGATAATAGGCAATGCACAAAACACCCAAGTTCATTGTAAATATTATGTATCACATATAAATATTAATACAAATGGGAAAAGTCATTATCAGAAAAAATCATTATCAGAAGCGATTTTTACACTTTATATTTTCAGAAGTCAGTAAAGACTATGTATTAAAAAAAATCATACCGCAAACACTCCCTTACTCCTTTTCTCAGAAAACTTAAAGGAAACAAATATACACTTACTTGGCTGTGGTCAGGAATAGCAATGCCCTTCCCACTTTCTGCCCTTCCTTGTCTGATTCTCCAAGTACAAGAGGAGAATGGGTGCACACCATCTACACACATTCCACTTTCTCCAGAACCCACAGCATTATCTGAAAAAACAAGGGGGAAAAAAAACACTGGAAGTGTGTCAAAAATCAGTGGAAGTGAGATTTGTGTAATCTCACCGCTTTTTCCTGGTTCAATCCCGTTATGTGCACCTACCACTCAGCACCCACACAACAAGGTCAGCAAACTGCAAAAAAGAGAAAATAAGCACAAGCAAGCAGCAGTGACCACAGTGACTGCTATGTGCAAAGAGGCAAAGAAACTGCTTCCAGTTCTCCAAAAGTCTTCAGAGAATGCAATTACTTACAACAGTCAATCCAAAAGTATAGACTGCAGCATTGCTAGTCATACCAACTTTACCCATGTATCAGTGTTATTATTAGCATGTCTAAAACCAGACATTACGTTAAAGACAAATTAACAAGACAATCTCATTTATACTACAGTAAAGAACAAAACCACTCAGGAACACACCTGAACAAGGAGGTAGAAAAACCAGACATTACGTTAAAGACAAATTAACAAGACAATCTCATTTATACTACAATAAAGAACAAAACCACTCAGGAACACACCTGAACAAGGAGGTAGATAATTTCCTACTAAGAAATTATTTTTCAAAGTTTTATACTGTCTAAAGATTTGAGGGGAAAGACTTTTTCTGTCACAGTTACTTTTCTATGCTGTGACTCTATACCCGAAATCCACAGTTTCAGTTTCAGTTGGTCACAATCCATGCAGGGGCAGCCGGCAACAATGGAAGTACATAGCAGAGGCAGAGGTGAAGACAGCTCCTCACAATGTCACAAACAGGAAGCCAAGTCCCATTAAGAACAGTCTGTCCCCAGAGGAAAATGGTGTAACAATCTTTCTTCTTCCTTCCTTTTATACAGTTGGAGTTGCCAGTTGGGCCTCCCACATCCAGAGTGAGTGCTCTTCCCTCATTTGCTGGCCCATAAGTCTCAGACACTTTAATCCAAGCTGGTTCCTAACTGTCTAATCCAGGCAAGATTCCTAATTGCCTCAAATTGACATATTCCCTGTAATGGTCACAAAGGGATAACATACAATAAAAATCTAACAAAGACATAAAAAATAAAGCCAGACACTGACACATATGTAGTTTCAGCCAACTGGAAGGCTAAGGCAGGGTGACTGCAAGCTTGAGGTCCAGCCTGGTAACTTAGCCAGACTTTGTCCGAAAATTTAAAAAAAATAGTAATAAATTAAAAAGTGCTGGGGATATAGTTCAGTATTCACTGGGTTCAATCCCTAGGAATGCATACACACACACACACACGTAATCAGAGAATTTATGCACAAAGGAAGTACATTTTGAACACTTACCAGTCCCACAGAGATAAAAAACACAGCCTTCCTCAGACTCTTTGTGAGCTGTTTCAGAACTTTCCGAAGAATGTGTGCCATGGGAAATCTGAGAGCTGTTATCTTCTGATTGACACTTACAGTCTAAGTTACTTTCATTTACCTATTGAAAGAATATCTTAGCTGTATTAATCTTTTACATTAAAATTATTTGAAGAGGAAAACATGCAGAAGCAAGAGGGCCTGCTTTAATAAGGGATACCAGGCGAGAGGTATCGAAGATCAGAAAGATCACCACTGTGACCAGCAGCATAGACTTATGACCAAAAGGCTTCAGAGACCAAACTAAAACCTGTACATGAGGGCCGTCTGGGACAAGATGTTCACACATCTCCACATGTTCTTACAAAGAAGAATTAATGACAATGGAGAGAATGAGTAACAATGGAGAACAGGGGCCTTCACCAGGAGCCAGCTGGCCAACACCACCTCACAGACACAGTGATGAGGCCACAACACAAACAGTGGACAAACAACTCATATGTCCCCCCACGTACATGAGAAGCAGCAATATCATTTATGATGACTGTGGGCCCACGCAAGAGAAAAATGTTTCACCCAAAGTCATAGCAAAATCATTAATCTCATCTAGTGGGGGGAAGCAAGGAATCAGATGTATCTGTGTCATGGGCCTTCTATATACCAAAGTACCTAAATTGTCATGAGAGAATAACAAACTAAGGAAAGAGAAACACGACAACCACAGGTAAGTGTGAGCTTGGATTGAATTCTGAGTCTACTTTGGGGACAACTAGAAAACTTGAATATGGCCTATAAATTCATTTATATTGCTATATCAAACTTACGTTGCAGAATTATAATTATGAACAAAAATGCTACTTGCAGAAGCAATGTCACAAAATGTTTGCAACTTACTTTCAAATGATTCAAGAAGAAAATACTTACGGTGAGAGAAAAAAACACAAAGGCAAAAATATGTTAACAACTGGCTAATGTGGATAAAGTGCACTACCCACTATACTATTTTCATTTTCTGTAGGTGAGGGCAAAGTGTGAGGAAGTAGGAACAGTCATTTCTCATCAATTCATATTTGAGAAAAACAGGATCTAAAGAAAACCAGAGGCTAAAATTTAATGTTAACATCCAATAATATAAACAGCAATATTCTAAAGTCAAATTTCTGAAAAATAATAAAAACTGAAGCATACCTGATTAGGACACATTACAGGTAATTTAAATTCTTTTTCTGGAGATTCCTGACCCTCTAGGTCTTCATATATCATTCCTGGAATTGCGAGTTGTTCAAAATAAGCTTCCAAATGATCATCATAAAACTCTTCATCATTAATATCATCATCTATTAACAAAACAGGGAAAATCAGGACGGGCTTTGAAACAGAAGTACATTCAATCTTTAAGCAGGAAGGCTGATATAGCATTAACAGTCCAGTGTATGATGTGATTATTTTTCTACATGGCATGAGAAAAGGACACCACCTTTGGCCAGCCACAAGTGTTCAGTATGCAATCCAACCCCCTGACAGGGCAGGGTATGGACACGGCCTGGCCCTCCAGGAGCTGCAGCAAGCTACTCAGAAAAAGGAGCTGCAGATATTAACAACACATGACAAAATGAAGAGAGAGGGACAGAGGCCACTAGGATGGTGAACAAAGGAAAGAGAAAACAAGAGCTCTCGACCACATGTGCTGCCCCTACGAAGCTCAACTCTGCAATCCACACGGGAAGCCTTAACACTCAAAACTCTGAGTAAGCAGCTTCATCTGTAAGAATTTGTTGTGCTAAAACAATTAAAGATCTCATAAATCCACAAAAATAATTCCTTATCTAGAGTTCCACAATCTAAGAGTGTTTTGAAAACTCAGCTCGCAGTAACATAAACCTTGTCCCAAACAAATGTTACTTTATCCCACTGACCTCACTTGCCTGGCCCTCAGATCCCTGAACGGTGTGGCGCCAATCTCACCCTTCTGGGTATCTTTAACACAGCAGTTCCCCACAGGTCCAGCAATCTGCCACAGAAACTGCCTGCAGAGTCTCAGTCACAGCCAGTGCACACACAGAAGCTGTTCTCCGGAACTGACTTTTTCCACATCTGAGGCCAGCCCCAGCCCATCCTCTCTCCAGAGAGCTCCCCAGCATGTTCCTCAGGCAGAATTACCTTCTCATTAGCTGTGACTCCCAAGCACATCTCAGAAATGCTTACGTACATGTCATGCAATTCCTACTTCACTTATGCTGACCGTGTTTCCGCACTTACCTGAAGGCTCTAATGGTACAGGCCAAGCAGCTGCTCACTCCCACAGCGCTCTAACACAGTGCTTCAAGGCACATGGCACCTACAGGTAGCTACTCTGTGCCTTCCAGATGCCAAACTTACTGATGCACAAAGTCGTATCAGGATTAATACACAGAAGTACATCTTGTGGGCTGGGGACATAACTCAGTGGTTAAAGCACCTTCCTGACAAGCGTAAGGCTTTGGGTTCAAATCCCTAGCAGCAGATAAGCTGGGCATGGGGCATGGGGCATGGTGGAGCCCACCTGTAATCACAGCACTCAGGAAACGGAGGCAAGAGATGGCCGTTTGTTCAAAACTAGCCTGGGCTACAAAGAGTACAGGATCAGCACAGACTACAGAGTAAACTCTGTCTCAAAAAACAAAATTTTTTAAATTGTCCTCACTCCAAAGAAGCGACTCTGAATGGCAGCGGACAGAGGTCAGGAGGAGGGCAAAGAACCACAAAGCAGACACCACAACGACGGCGACACAGACATAAAGGGAAGCGAGGACGCGGGCAAGGCTAGGAAGGCCCAAGCTCTCTGCGGTACCAGAGGAATCCTCCAGGCTTGTCAATGACATAAGTTTCTCATTTTCTAATAAGCTAGTATGACTGAAGTCACTGGCAGAAATCTTATCTTCAAATTGTTTTCCAGCGTCAGGTACAGTAATCTAGAAGAAATAAAATGAATCCTGAGAGGACATTCACACCTTTAAAGAGCCCAGTACTGGATTACAAAAGGACCATGTTTCCTCGGTCTACAATGTGCTTGGTTCTGAACATCACAATTTAGTCAACAAAGAGGTACTTGTTTCATATGTAATAGTAACTTCCCTTCCGGTACAGCTCCACTTCCCTCCCCAGACTCACCAAACAGAATCTTTAAAATTTAGGGGCTCCATGAAGTTACTAGGAGAACCTCATTACACAGTTAGCACACTATACAGAACTGAACCTCAGCAACATAAAAACTCTTATACAGAGTGAATGAAGACAGTAGAAAAGGTGTAGTTTCAACTTTCCCTGCACAGCTTTTCATACCATTACACTAGCATGAGGATCAGTTTCTCTGCTCCTTGATGAAGGTGCCATATAACCATCAAGGACATGTTGTAACTTATTAAGGACACTCAGGTGACAATGAAAAATTAACATTTCCTCTGTCAATTTTATTTTATACTAGTATCATTACTAAACATCTGAAGAACTCACCCTGAACCTTCTCTTTATTACTTGAGATTAAACCCTTTCTCCTAAAGCTACATTAACTGTCATTCTACTTTGTACACGCAAAAGACTTCTCTGACAAACATTAACACATGTGAAATTGGAACTTCTGCTCTCAAATAACAATCTAGAAAGTGGTAAATACATAAACATTTACCTTGTATTCCTGATTATTCAGCCATGATCTTAAACAAAAATCAACTGATGAATCTGTTAACAAAAATAAAATCTAATGTGAGAAAATATAACTAAATAACTAATAATACCTGAGAATGGCAAATTAATGAACTTAACATTTTTATCTTGACATAGAATAGAAGCACTTTCAAATGATGGTACAGGAATCCATCACCGATATGTGAAATTGTTAAAAATGTTGAATCAGGGATCATAAAATTAGACATACGCCACACAACTGGATTATGCACTAATCAAGATTTTTGAAGCTACTTGGGCCCTGTGGGGGTTGCAGGCAGAGAACCGACACTGTAAGTGAAGAACCCCACATAGAGAGACAAACCGTTAAGTGTCAGCAGTGACATACAAGCTAACACAAACACACTTTAACAAAAGGGACCTTCCTCAGGCCCACTTCAAGGGACTGCTGTACTAGACACAATAAAGGGATTATGTTTGTCATGTGTGTTAAGAGCACTATGGTTGCATAAGAAAATGTTCCTATTTTTAGAGACACATACTAAAATATGCAGGAATGTCTGGAATCTTGAAATATTTTTAAAAACTACAGGTTAGAATTATATCACTGCTACATAAGCCAAAAGCATGTCAATTTCAATTCCCAGTTTTGATCTGCAAACATTTTTTTCCATTCTTTCTCTTTCTACTTCTTTTATAATGCCTTTCAAGGCACAAATTTTCAGTTTCAGTGAAGACGAGTCTATCTATAGAGGTAATGCTATTCTAATTTTGTACACATTTGATACTTTCTATCAAGGGAAAACAAGCATCCCTTAAATTTCTTAACTAAGACATACAAATGTGCATGCATTCATCTTATCATTTGATGTGCTCAAGGTCATTTGAATATTGACCTATAGGGTGGAGTTACATGCTATCATTGCTATGTAAGCCAAAAGCATATAGTTTTAGGGTTCCAGATCTGGTTTCTATTTTTTAACAAAAGGGAAAGAGCGTGTATAGTAATTAATAAGAAATCAGACAACAGAAGCCTGTTTGAAGAAAGCTTTAGAAATTGAAAGGAGCAGGTATCAGAGGCAGAAGAACTTGTCAAGCTGCCTGCAAAGAGCCCCGAGCAGCAGTGAGCAGCTGGCAGCCGCAGGCCAAGGTCAGCCAGGAGTCGGGAGCGTGGGAATTCATAGCAGCCAGCAGCCCCAGCCTCCAGACCTAAGGGTAGTGAAACAGCAAGTGCCCTGAGAGCCCCTTTCCCCTTGCAAAGGCCTCCCTGCAGCTCAGCAGACCATCTCGGGAGAAGCAGCTCACAAGAGAGCCGGACGAGCAAGTAACCCAGACAGGAGCGATTCTGAAAAGGTACTGAGTCTGAACCATTCTGGGATAAAGAAGCCACACAAGAGTTACACACAGATCTGGAGACCCTCTAAACCAGTCCCTAGGGAAGAATTGGCACAACGCAGCTGCAGAGAGAGCAGAAGGGTCACCAACCTCCTGAATAAGTTGGGCCATCGGGAGATCAGGCCCCAGAGGGCCGAGAGTCCTGCCCTCGGGGGAGGGACGCAGGGCAGACTGGACAACTGGGAATGAACAAGTCACCTTTGATGCTATGAGAAGAGGCAATGGGGTAACAGGCAGTCAGGGATACAGGGTCCCTCAGAAAGGGAGAATTTACCGGAAGGTAAGATTATAGAAAAGGCAGCGGGCTGTAAGTGTGACAGCCTGTAACTGGCCACTCCCTAGCACTTAGTTAAAAGACAATAGAAAGATCTTCAAGGGAGAAACAGTTAAGGGTGGGCTGCAGCAGCTGTTTAAGGGTGGAGAACCTAGCAACCAGCCTAATAACCACCTGCTTAGCAAAGGACAGCCCCTTACCTAGCCACATAATAAAACCCCCTGACAGCAGACCACATTTCTGGGTCCCCCTCCAGGCTAGCAGAAGCTCTACTGGGGCAATCTAAGTCTCTGGGTCACCTTCTGGATAGAAGAAGCTTTAACCTATCTTTCTTTCCCCTTTTGAAAGTTTCCGAATAAAGCGCTGGTGGAGCTACTCCTCAGACAGAGGGTTATTATCTAGAATACAAAAAGAAAATGGGGCTAAAGCACAACAATTAGAGCTCTTGCCTAGAAAGCTCAAGGCCCTGGCTTTGCTTCCTCATCATCACATAAGCCAGGCATAGTGGTGCATGCCTGTAATACCAGCACTCAAGAGGCTGAGGCAGGGCTCTATAGTGAGTTAGGACCATCCTAGGCTATAGAGCAAGACTCTGTTTCAAAAAAACAAAAAAGAATATACGAAGAACTGAAGAAAACTAGACTTCCCAAAATAAAAGACTACATCAAAAATTGGGCAACTGAAATAGACAGTCCTCAGAAGTCCAAACAGCCAATGAATACATGAAAAAATGTTCAGCATCTTTAGCCATCACAGAAATGCAAATCAAACCACTGAAGTTGCAACTAACTCCAGTAAGAACAGCTGGTATCAAGAACTCAAAAAAAAAAAAGCAAAAGTAGGTAAAGTTGTGGGAAAAAAAAGGAACCCTTCTAGATTGTTGGTGAGACTGGAAATTGGAACAACCATTATGAAAAGTGGTAAACAGATTCCTCAAAAAACTGAAAATAAATGTCTCCTTTGATCTAACTATCCCTCTTCTGCAGCATATCTTATAACACCTAAATCCTGGAAGCATCTGATGAGTTCAACAACAGATGGATGGATAAACAAGACAAGGTGTATTTGTATGAAAGAGTATACCTGCCATAAAGAAAGATACATGTGAGTCATCTGTAGAAAAATGGCTACACCTGGAGACCATTATGTTTAGCAAAATGAATCAGACACAGTAGGTTAAACATTGCATGCTTTCTCTAATACCAGATTACCAAGTCATGAAAAATGTAAAAGATGAACAGAGGAGGAGAGGGAAAAAGGATATGGGGAGGGAAAAGAGGCTGGGAAAGAGAAAGGAAACAAAAATGATCAAGATGTGATATGCAAATACGCCCATGTCTCAAGCTGATTTTTAATACTATGCATTGCACATATGTACAAATTAAAGAATAATAAAAAAGAAATGCACTGACAGGAGGAAAAGTGAAAGGGTTGCTTGTCTTAAATAAAAAGCATGGTTTCCACAGGAAACAGAGATGAAGCCAATTAAGAGATCAGGGAAGAGACGTCTACAAAAGTACATAACGTTACAGTATTAGATAAATGACAAACAAAGTGTTTCTAGTCTACTGTATGATAGCGTAAGATTCAGTCCAAAGAAGGGGAAATAAAAAATACATCAAGCCTTATACTTTCTAAAATAGAGACTCATTCTGTAATCCAGCCAGTCTTGAACTTACTACACAGCCCAGCACTGATGATTCAGACCTAGGGCTCTGTGCACACTAGGCAAGACTTTAACCTCTGAGCTATGCCTCCAGCCCCTAAAACACACACATTAAGAAATACACTAGCTGATCATTGGGGTGCACATCTGCACTGTGGTCTCCCCTCTCTGGTACCTAAGGCAGAAGAATCATGAGTCTAAGAATTTAGTTACTTAATAAGATCTGCTCTCAAAATAAAACCAAAAATGGCTTGGGGATATGACTCAGTACAAAAGCCCTAGAGTTCAATTTTTAGTACCACAGAAGGAAAGAATGAAAGAAGAAAAGAAAGAGAAAAGAAAAAAAGAAAAGCTCTCCTGTCATTTAGTACCTGGTGCTGGCTCCAGGGATACTCCGTCTGCAGGCGCCTGGGCCAGACAGGGGGCTGCCGCATGGGCTGGCCCTGCCGCTGCATGTGGGGGCTCGCGCTGAAAAGCCGGCAACTGCACGACAGCATCAGAGAGGTGTGGGTCTTCTGTGCAGCTCTTTCTTCTAGAAAGAGAACATTTTTAACTAGGAACAGAATAATGACAAAATGCTGGTTACCTTACATAAATATATAAAATATCTTCTAACCAGCTCTTTATTTCATCTTTCAAAAAGAAAAAAAAATGGACACTGTGAAAAGAAACATTTCTGGGGCTAGGCAGAAAATAGAGTAACCAGGCATCCTGGGAACTAATCAGCATGCAGGCCCAAGTAGCAGAGCCCTCCAAACCAAGGAGAGAATCTACCGTTACTCTGCCTCTCAAGTCTCAAAATGACATTCACTTTTCCTTCCCACCTAAGTATCCCTGAAACTAATACCTAGAGAAAAACTCAGCTTTCTAAACATATTTACAAAACACTAAAGTATTTGTCAAAATAGCTTAAATTGATTGGCTTTTTAAAGTTTTACTCTTACCCCTGCCTTTGTTTTATCTCTGCTGTTTTACATATGATGAAAAAATTTTTCCTTCGGGGCAATGTTGTTCCCAACCTACGATAAGCCTCCTGTGTCTAAGGCAACTCAGGACCAGGAGTGCCAGGGATGGAGCAGCAGGGGAAAGTCTGTAGGTGCCACAAACTCTCCATCTGACACAATTTCCCAGGACCAAGCTTAAATTCAGCCTGGATAGATAAAATGAAAATAGTCCATACTTCTCAAATACCAACCTTTGTGCCTGGGGCAAGTGATGGCCTAAGTACAAGTTACTTCCCAGTTTCTCTCCTGCTTTACTGAGTACACAAAGAGATGCGGGCTTAAGCCAAAGCTGCGCTCAAAGGTAAGCAGAGGAGAACCCAGTATAAGAAGGCCGGGACGGGAGGAAAGACGATAAACGAACAGGACACGTAGCAGAGAAGGGAAAGAAAACCACTGCTGTTAACGATGACACACCCTTCAAGCAGGCCTGTGAATCCCATGTCCCTTCCTCCTCCCTGCCCTGCAGCCCCCTCGGAAATTTTGCTTTTCTTCTTCCCCACCCTCACTCTGAGGCGACCTGACCTGACTAAGCCTTCCTCTAACCTGATGCATTGAAGAGACTAGGATCCAGCGAGCCGGGAGCTGTCCGTGGTCCTGACCACCCGAAGCTGCTCACACCACTGCCGTCCAGAGCGTTGTCTCTGGGCTAGGACCCTACTTCAGCAACTGTTTCTTATTTCTACATAAGTGAGCTTCACCTGTTCCCATCACTCTCGTTATCATATGACCATGCAGCAACTTCTCCTGTCACAAAAAGTAAACTGCTAGCTGCCCCACGACATCCACCAGCTGTCACATCCGTGTTGTTCCTCCCGCAGCACTACTACTCTAAGGGGAACAACCTATTCTCTCACTCTCAGTAGGCTGAGTTCTTCCCCTCAGCACCCGGTGTAGCCAGGATGACAGATGCACACCACCACACCCACCACCCACACTTCTGAGACAAGTTTCCTCCTGTCTCTGATCACTAGTTCTTAGGGTCAATGTCTATTCCTCCTGTCCCCAGCTGCTCAATGCTGAGGTGCTGAACAACACACCCAAAGCTCTTCCTTCTCTGCTGCTCACTCTCTGACAGCCAGCGTCCCTGATGGTCCTCCTGCTCCCTTTCTCTCCCCTAGTCTGCTCCTCACACAGTGGTCAGTGAGCCCTGATTTCAAACAAAGCTTGGACGAGGCTCCGGAGTGGTCATCCTCTGCACACAGAGTCAGAGGCAGGGCATCATACATGCACCCCAGTCCCACTGCTACATGTGCACCTGGGTATGCGCCATCTCAGTCCCTGCCCTGGCGGCACTGCTCAAGTCCCCTCCCTCCCCGGGGCACTACTCTGCTCTGAGCCTCCCTAAAACTGGTCTCATCATGAACTATTTTCTCCTAGCACTTTTCCCTTCCATATACTATGAAACTTTTTTGAGGGGGAGGGGGCAAGGTAACTGTGTAGCCTAGCGTAACCTCAACTTTGAGATCTCCTGAGTGTGAGGATTACAGACACGCAGCACCATGCCCAGCCCGAAGCTGGCATATTTTAACAGCTTTTTTTTTTTTTTAGAAAGGGTCTCACTCTGTAGTCCAGGCTGGCCTAGAACTCAATAATCCTCCTGCCTGCATCCAGAGTGCTGGGATTATAGGTGTGCACCACCAAGCCCAGTTTACATATTACTGGGGAAATAATATTTGTTTTAGCATGGATTTGTTCACTAGTATTTCTTAATCACTTCAGAGTGTGTGCAGAGCAGGCACTCAGAGGAAAGTAGAATGAGTGAATAAACATGCAAAGGTTGGTATGTTTGATATACTGAAATCACTTGCATACAAAGGCAAGCAAGGGACATTTCACAATATAAGAACAAGTACTTATTTACACTAACTTATGTTAATCATGAGGGACATTACAACTGCCTGTAGTAGCACCATAAAAAAGTTAACTCCCTTCCACTTTGGTTTCACAGATTTCCAGACATATATTCATAAGTTAGTTTTATCTCTAAAATCAAAGACTAAAAATGTTATCACCACATGTTGACAAGGGTCAGAGAAATAGGCATTCTCATATACATATGAAGTATGAAAACTGGTATGAATTTTTGGAAAAGTAATGCATTGATTTGTTAGTCTTTAAGATGAAATGTCTTTGATGTGAGGGCAATCTGGCTGTGACATTTGTCACCCCACTGATCACCAGAGTCGATCTGGCTGATCTGGCTGGCTAGGCGGGTGTCCCCTTTCTCCCTCACACTCCATGTGTGCTCTTCTGAAGCTGCGTGCTCAGTCGAAGAGGACGGCCTTCCCCGCTAGAGGAGGACCGTTCCCCGGTCAAGGGTATACAAGTAACTGAGCTTCCCTGCTAGAACCTCCAAACAAGCTCTCAAGATGAAATGTCTTTAAGATGAAACTCAGCAACTGAAATCCTGAGAATTTAATAATCTTCTAGGTATCCAAAATTTATACATACAAAGAAGTTCAATGGTATGTAGTGACATATGCCTGTATTTCTACCTACTCAAAGAGTATAAAGCAGTTGAGTTTGAAAGTTTGAGGCCAACCTAGGCAACATGACAGCATCCAGTCTTACAATAAAAATGATGACATGGGTTGAGGATGCAGTTCAGTGGCAGACCATTGCCTACCAAATAATAAAGCCTGAGTTCAATCCTAAGTAACACATGAATCAAACAAAAGTTCATCATGCTTAAAATAACAAAACTGTATAATCTAAATGCCAAACATAGGTAAGTATATAGCCATTAACATTATAACATTTAATTATTTATAATTGAAAGATGAATACAATTGTTAAAAGTTTTAAGTACTACGTAGAGTTTAATCCTGTTTCGTAAAAAAAAAAAAAAAAAAACCATAAAGACTATATACAAACATGCAGTCAGTAGTTGTTCTCCAGTTAATGGGTCACAGGATGTTGTCTTTCTAATAATTCGGTTTGTTTTTTTCAATTAGTATATACTCCTCTTAGAATTAGAACAAAATGTTTTAAGAAGCTAAAAATATTATTAAAATATATTAAAAAAAACAAAGATGCCTGGAATTGGAGACACAGTCATACTAACCCTCTCTAAAAGACTAAGGCTAGCTCCCAATAATGCAAGCAAATACAAGTATGAACTTACTCTTCATCCTGGAAGCTAAGCCTCAACCTCTCTCTTGGCTCAGTGTCACTGTGGCAGCTGGGAGGAGACTCCAGTGGAACCGTAAACCTCTCCTCCACTAAGTATGAGGCCTGGACATCAGGGCACCTACACAGAATTGTTAAGAATTATACACATTTAAAATTCACTATGACATAGGGTATATGACAATTAAAGCAACTGCCAGGAAATTATAAGCAACTAAGATTCCTAGTATTCAAAACCACCATCTTCTATACAAAGCATTAACAACATATAGGCCAGAGTGGTATTTTTATCTACATCAGCAATAGGCTCAAAGCACTTTCAGGGTGCCCATCCAACTCCTTCTCCTCAAAGGTAAAGATCTTAATTCTCACCAAATGGGTAGGATGAGAGAGATGGGAGACAGCCCCGGTGCTGATACACTGGCGAACTTTACACTTTATACCAAAACTCTAAATGTGAGGGCATGTGAATTACCCAATCACATGTGGAGTGACATAAATAAAGCATATCCAACCAAATATCAACCCAATTCCAAAGCTAACATAAGAAAACTTAAAGTAAAAGCAGCTGAGTTACAAAGAGCAAAGTGACTTGGGGAACTGAAAGTTACTGGAATAAGAGCTGAAGACAGCTCAGCAGTGGAGACCAAAGGCTGGAGAGGAAAAGCCACGGCAGCCCAGTACAGCAAGCCCCTGGCTAAAGCACACCCAAGGGGCAGCCCACCACAGCTCTAGACACCTAGATACACCAAGACCCAAACCTCAGCCAGGAGGGACTGGCCTTGGGAAGGGCACCTCAGCCAAGCTGGACTAGTTAACTCTGGAGATGTGAACGACAGGTCATTAGTCTCCTTGTGCACCTATAAATGTAGCTAGATGTCTCTTTGGAGTTTGTGTTGCTATATTCTGCAACATGGAACAAGAAAGCAGAGAAAACCAGTGAACTGAGAGAGAAAGTGGAGAATGACACTCACACACAGAAAGGAGAGTGGGAAGACCGAAACCCAAGTTCCGATGCTTCCCAGTCCCAACTCTTAAATTCACTGTACAGCCAGACCACAAGGCAGCATGCTGTAAGGTTTATGGGCCTGAGAAAACCATCTGTTCAAAGCAATCTTACCTGTCACCAGTGCTCAACCGACTCTTAGCAAGTGTGGAAACAGCAATAGGCAAGCCAAGATTTGAAGAGAGAGTGACATCGTCCAAAGTCCCACCATTGCCTAGCAACGAGCTAGTTAAAAAACTTGGAAATGACTCCTCTGCTATACCTCGAAAATCTTCCATCTCTCTGCAATAGCAAAAGTATTTTTAAATCAAGCATTACTAAAACACCTACGCAAATATTTGAGTACAAATTTCATCTCAGAAAATGAATAATCTTACTGAAAAAAATTTTGTACAGTATCACTAAGAGGGATCACTACCAACAAACACTTTGAGGTAAAGTCAGTCTCAGAATATATCACTGCTTCACAAAGGAGAACACGGATATAAAATATTAAACTTACCTTCTTATAATTAAGACTGATAAGGGCTGGGGGTGTAGCTCAGCGATTAAAGCGCTTGCCTAGCAGCACAAGGCCATGAGTTTTGATCTGCACATAATCCAGGCATAGAGGTGCACACCTGTAATCCTAGCACTAGGGAGCCTGAGGCAGGGGACTGCTCCAAGATCGAGGTCAGCCTGGGCTACATAGTGAGTTTAGGATCAGCCTAGACTTCAGAAGGGGACCCTGACTCAAAAAATAAATAAATAAATACAAGACTGATACAGTCAACCTATAGTACAGGAAGAGAAACAGGTAAGAATAAAGGACTGCATGAGGATAGATGACAGATGCTTCTAAGTACAGATGTGAGGTAGTACAGGTAATTATCCTGTTAAGTAGAAAGCTTTAATACCACTAAACAGCTATGACACGTCGTTATGAAGCGTCCATGCTCCTGAATCCCACCTCCTCGGGGCAACAGCCAACATTCGAGCAATGGCCCCTCTGAAACCCGTTAGGCCTTCTCTCTGCCACAGTTCCCACACTGTGCCTGCTGTCAGGCTTGTGGGCAGCCTTCCTCCACCGGACTGTCACACACACCTTCACCTGCTCCCCTCGCACACACGCCCATTAGCCACCCGGTCCATCCTCTCCTGAGCACATCCCAGCAGGCTGCTGAGGAAACACCTGTCCGCGTCACAATCATCTCCCTGCCGCAAGACACAGTTCAGCCTTCACCTACTCCAACTCAGCAGGATGCGTTCAGGTGCTCGTTCCGTCCTTGGAGAAAAACTTCACTTGAGTTGTTTTGTTTTTGAGACAGGGTCTTTCTCCGCAGTCCTATGTAGCCCAAACTGGTCTCACACTCATGATAATCCCCTTGCCTCAACATCCTAAAAGCTGGGATTACAGGTATGCAACCCACACCTGGCTTACATGAGGCTGGGGGATTGAATCCAGGGCCTTGCAGTTGCCAGGCAAGGGCTGTAACCACTGAGAAATACTCCCGGTTCCTTTGGTTTCCAAGATGCAGCTGCTTCCGTGAGGAGCTACTTCTTTGCCAGCTACTCCTTCTCCTCCTCATCCCCAGGACCTCCAGAGAGGAAGGCTCCAGAGCTTGGTCCTCTGTCTCTATCATGTACCCACCTCCTCTGAGGGACTACTCTTCAGCTTCAAAGCCTTAAATATCAAATGTAAAATTAACACCCCAGCCTGGGCCTCTCCCCTGACCCCAGATAACCAACTTCCTATAAGAGGTATCCACAGAGATATCTATTTCAAAAATGGATTCTTCCTTCCTACCTGCATATCTGTTCATCACTGTTTCCCAATGCCCAGAAAATATTTAGCACATACTAAGTGCCTGAAATGAAAAAGGAACTGACAACCATTTCAGTAGATAGCATTATAGTTCACCTTATCCCTTCTATATTCAAGAGGTCAGTTTCCAGGGAAAATATTTCTCTTGTTCACCCATGTTTATAGTACCTGATATGGAGTTGGGAATATAAATTGAAACGAAGAGCTTAGGGCACGGCTCAGCATCTGGAGCGCTTACCTATCAAGAACGAGGCCCTAGGTTGATTCCCTTGCACTACATAAATAGAACACGGTGGCACATGCCTGTAATCCAAGCACTCAGGAGGCTAGAGCAGGACTGCCATGTGTTCAACCCAGCCTGGGCTACACAGTGAGTTCAGGAGCGGCCTGGTCTGCAGAGTAAGATCACATCTACATAGACAGGAACACAGACAGATGGAAATAATCTATAATCACTATGTAACTTGCTTATGTGCAATGACTTTTATATACATTTTCCTAACCCTTACATCACGTAAGTAGTCATTACCCCTACTAGGACATAACCTGGCCATTGGAATCAAGATACTTTCTTGGCCACACAGTACAAGGGAGAACAGGGGATTCCTATGAGGCAAGTCGGGCCCCGGAGGATTCTCTTCTGTGCCTTAGGTCACTTTCAGGCCACACTTCCAGTTTGAGACTAGACTTACATTTCCAAGTGGTTCTTTAAAACCCTTGAATGGTAATTCAGGTGATACGAAATCAACACCGACAAAACCAAACTCGCTACCCTTCCTTTACTGACCCTTTGTGTCACCTTTAGTCTTGGCCCAAGCTGTGCCACAATGGGACACATAGGAGCCCTCTGATCGCTCCTGCTCTCAGTCAGTTACCAGTTTTGAACGCAGGTAACTTTAAACGTCTCTCTGGAGCTCAGATGCACCATATACCCAAAGCCTTCCCCTAACTATTCCCACTACATTCCCGAAGCCTCCCCCTCACTATTTAAACTAGATCACTGAGCAAGTCTCCCACTAGCTTGTTCTGGTCTAGTCTACACATTCGTGTACAGACTTATAAACCACATTAAAATATACACTGGGCTCCTCAAATATTCCTTTATACACTAATAAACCACACTAAAATTTACAAGGAGGGGCTGGGACACAGCACAGCAGCTAGAGACTTACCTAGCAAGTGCAAGGTCCTGGGCTCAACTCCCAAGCACCACATTAAGTCGGGTGTGGTGGCCCACACTTGTAATCACAGCTCTAAGGTGGCGGAGGCAAGAGGATTACCATGTGTTCAAGACCAGCCTGGGTGGCTTAGTGAGTTGAGGACCAGCATGGACTACAGAGCAAGCGCAGTTGTCTGAAATATATTTTTAAAATAATAATAAAATATATACTTAACTTTTTAGCAGATATTCCTATTTTTGAGGGGTCAAATCCAAAGAAAATTTAGATGTTACGCCAAGGTAACTCTTGCACCATAATCATTATCAAACATAAACCACGAGACAACTCTACCTGGCACTCTTAATGCAAAAATACCTAAGGCGGCCTCCCTAGGAAGCTGAACATCCAGTCACACAGTGTCAAGTGCTTCAACAGAGCTTTGCTACGTATGCAAAGGTAACACACCCAAGAGACGGTTCCTCAAGATGCAATCTATGACCTCGAACTATACATGAGCGTATCACATTCCTAAACCTTCCCAAAAGGGAATATTCCCTATTACCCTTCTGGACTTCATTATCCACCCTACCTGCACCATAAAATGATGGTAACACAATCTTACTTACTCTTTATCATATTTTAACCAAGTACCTATCTTTTTGATCACTCCTGTTACTCTCTTAAATTAGTAATATCAAATTTTAATATAGCTTTACCATATTTAACTACTTAGTACATTTCTGGGTACGTAGATTCCTTTCTGTAGTTATCAACTGTAGGTCTACATGTACAATTAGACACTTAAAAATGTACATGCTGCGGAACCCAACCCCGTAGTCGGACTTCCCAACACTGAGCATTTACTCTTAGGACTTATTTCATTTACATTTCACACACAACGTACAAAAAAAGATAATACACTTCACAAGTAGGCACTGAGGCAGGCTTACCGTAAACTTTGCCCAAAAAAACCTTAAATTTGGAGAAAAAGTGGATTCTGGAGCAGAGCAAATGCCAGTGGAAAGGTAACCGCAAATGGGAATGTTGTCAAAGTTAACAGCTGTCCTCCACACCAGTGCGCGAAAGGGACCTCACGTCTTACCGAAATCTGAAATCAAGACCAAAGCAAAAATTGGAGGCGCATTACATGACCGTTTCGAGCCACGTTGATTTCTGAGACAGGGTTTCACTGTCTAATCGAGGCTGGCCCTGAACTCACTACATACAGCCCATGCCGGCCTCAAATTCACAACAATCTCCCTGCCTCAGCCTCCCGAGGGCGGCTGGAGTTACAAGCACCTACCACCAGGCCCAGTTTACGTGGTGCTGGGGAATCGAACTCAGGGCCTTGCCCTTGCTAAAGCAAGCGCTCTCACTGTTGTACCCTTCCTCCGGCTTTTCTGTTCGCAAGGAAATCAACGGCGAGGAACGTAGACGAGCGTTACAGGAAGAGAAAGGAGCCCGGCAAAAATCAGGTGGGCAGTGACTGGGTGACAGGACCACGTCAGTCGTCACCTTGAGACAAAAGGTCTCAGTGGCCCTCAGCCCGTCCGCTCGGAGCACAAACCGCCGGCCGGCGGAGCCCTCGACAGGAAAGACACCCCGGGGCAACGGGCAAAGGCGGCCGCGCTCGGGGCCGAGGCCCCCACGAACGGCTGCAGCAAGGACGCGACCGACTGCACGGCCGGCCCGCTCACCCGCTGGCAGCCCCGCGCCGGGCGCAGGCCCAACCGTCACGGGCCGCGCCGCCGGAGCGCCGCCGAACCAAAATGCCCGCGGAGGGAAGTGGCGTCTCAGCGGCGCGCCAGTGCGCCGGCGCGGCCCGCCCCTCGCAGCCTTTCCGGCCAGCCAGGCCTACTTACGACCTTGCGCGGCACGGGCGAGAGGCGGGGCGAGGGGCGGGGACGCGTGTGGGGCTCGCTGATTGGCGGTGAGCGCGCCGCGAGGTTTGAAGCCGAAGAGCGCGGCGGCGGGGGCGGGCGGGGCGCGGCGGCGGGGGCGGGCGGGGCGCGGCGGCGGGGGCGGGCGGGGCGCGGCGGCCGGGGCGGGCGGGGCGCGGCGGCCGGGGCGGGCGGGGCGCGGCGGCCGGCCTGGGCCTTCTTTTGCAGCGTCCCAGTCCAAAGAGGCCCGGCCGTCTTCGCGTAGGGGAAGCATTCGCGGGAGCAGACACCCAGTGCGATCCGCGGGAGCAGGCGCGACCCGTCCCGACACCGCCCGGTAGACCCTGCGGTAGGCTGAGGTCCGCCTTCCACCCTAAAGCTCACCACTGCGAAAACCAAAAGGGAGTAACCCTTCCGTGCCTTCCTCCTTCTTCCTCAGCACCAGGTGCTTCCCTGAGACCGGAAAGGCAATCCACTTTCAGAGGTTCCGCGCAAAACTTAATTCCACAAACTTCCTAGTCTTTAATCTCAAAATTTCTCCCAGGTAGTGTGCAGGAGAAAAGAACTCCCTCTTTTCCAAAGCTAACTCCGTAACTAAAGATGCACCGTGCACGTGGGAGGAGTGAAAAGGGGCAAAGCGCTACCCGTGGATTTAGCCTGATGCGGAAAGGCACCCATTAGATCTTTCCTGTTCTGCTCTCACTCATGACTACCTTTCCACTGGTTCCTTTCTCTGTGTGTGTTATAATGTGTGTGTATAAATTTTATTTTTTGGAACAGTGTCCTGAACACACTATGTACCCTCGGCTGGCCTTGAACTCATGGCAGTCCTCTTGCCTCAGCCTCCAAGGTTTTGGGATTACAGCCCTGTGCCACCATACCCAGTTTATGTTCTGAGAATAGAACTCAGGGCCTTAGGCTTGCTAGGTAAGCGCTCTAACCCTTGTGATGTTCTTCCAGCCCTTTTCTCTTTGCTTAAGGTGCTGCTTCTCAACCAGCACTGTGGCACTGTGGCACTGTGGCACTGTGGCACTGTGATACCAGCACCCAGGAGGATTGAGGCCGTCCTGTTTTCACTTGTTCCATGTTGTCTCCCGTGTCCCTCAGCATCACTGTCACAGTTAACCTTAGGAAGGGCCTCCTGTGTGTGTGGGGAGGAGGGTTGCCCAGTGGTCGTAGCACATGCCTAGCAGTGGCCTCCTATCCGACTCAGTGGTATTCTACAGTCAATTCTCTTGACATCTCTTCTTAAAACCCTTGAGATTTGGAATTTGCAAGGTGTAATTACCATATTCTCCCTTGTTCATATTTAGTGAGCAAAGTGCAGAAAAACATCAAGATGGTCTGTATCCTATAAAAAAGAAAAAAGGAGATTTTAACTATACACCAGAAAGTATGTATTTGAGTGACATGAACCATCCACAAGTCATTTCTACACCAGAGGCCGTAACTGGAAGTGAACTGATGAAATGTGTCCCCACGACCAGACTGTCATTTACTCTGTCCTTCTAAGCACCTCAGCAAGTGTCAGTACGGATTAGTCCTCTTGAGACAGAGACCAGAGGGACAAAGGGCAGCTAACTGCTGGGCCCTTCATTTGTTACTGAAGTTATGTTTTCTTCAGAGGCAATCGGGAACTTACAGCTGTATTTGCTAAGAGCAGTGGCTTTTCACTTGAGGTAACAGAAAAGAAGAACTTAATCACCACTTTGTATCTACCTCCTTTTTACCTTAAAACCATGGGTCAGAGCCTGCTGAGAATTTAGGCATGTTGATCATTGAGGGAAAGTCTGTAAATAAAAACTGGCAATACAAAGTTGGTTAATTTAAAATTACAGGACCTATTTCATCCCCTTTTAAGACTGAGGACAGCAAGATGAAATTCACAGGGCCATTCATGTACCAATGGGCTCTGAAGAGTTGCTAAGCATTGCCCTAAACTCAGTTTACCTGGGATCCTAACAGAGCCCCTGAAAACCTGACTTCCCTCAGCAGAAACAGTCACCTCAAAGAGAGTGAATTGCTCCCTCAAGTGACTTCTCCTTAGGACTTCTCCTGAACCTTCTTACAACACCAGGACTGAGGTCATGACCCGCCTGACCTCAGCCACCCCAACAGCTCCTGAAGAGGTGTCCCCTTCTTTCTGACAATTCAGTCTGATCTTCTCCATCTGAGTTAGGCCCCCGTCAGCTCATCAAGCTTAAGTTGTTCCTACTTTTTTCCTTTTTTTCAAGATAGGGTCTCACTTTATAGCCCTTGCCAGTCCTGAACTCACTGGTATAGCCCAGGCTGGCCTTAGACTCAGGACAATCCACCTGCCTCAGCCTCACAACTGCTGGGAGTGCAGGCATGCACCACCATGCCCAGATTTATGTTTATGCTGGGGAATAAACTCAAGAGCCTTGGGCTTGCAAGGCAAGCTTAACGACTTTGCCATTCCTACAGCCTATTGTTCTCTTTCTACCCCTACCTAATCAGTCAGCCTATGCCTCTCACTGATGTGTAAAGAGCTTTTTCTGCAAAAGTACCTGTCTGGGCCACGTTGGGGTCCCCATCTGTTTTTCAATTTTTTTTTCGAGACAGGATCATGCTGTGTAGTCCAGGATGGTCTAGAACTCAGCATGCAGCCCAGACTGGCCTCAAATTCAAGTTCTCCTGCCTCAGCCTCCAGAGTGAAGTACATACAGATGTGTGCCACCATACCCAGCACCCATCTGCTCTTAAAGGGACTTCCTCAGACCTTGTCAGCTGAGCCCTGGCCAATGTAACATTATCTTGCAATAGGCCACCATTTAGCTGTCATGTGGGGTCCTCACCAGGTGCTGAAACTACACCAGACTGCAGCAAAACAGCTACC